>CM023484.1:130286825-130361181 GCA_013339685.2 Hyalomma asiaticum
GATCGAAAGGCAGAAGTTCTTTCTGCGCCCGCGGTGCATACTTCCAGCAAACATGGCCCGTCCCGGACCGTAAATTAATATCTAAAAATTCCAACGACCCTTTGGAAGGAAGCTCGTGCGTAAACTTCAACCCTTTCCCATGAAGCATGAAAATGAATAGAATGCTACTCACAGAATCTGAGCAAGTCATGACAAAATTCCCTGACTCGCTCAGATTTTGTGACGGTTGGACATGCTTATATAAGCTGTTTCAAGAGCAAATAAACCAGTTGATAGTAGTTTGCGCTCTTTCTGTCTGCCTTGTTCTTCCTGTGATTGTCCATTCTACGCGCAACAAACTTGGAAAAAAGTGGGCAGGAAAGCAGCGTGGAAGTCGACCCATGGTCGAAGCGTTGACTCACGGTTCTCCAACCAAGTCCTTGCGGCGTCTTCCAAATAGAAATACACATGGCGCAGCTTATCGTCGGGGTCCCACTTGTTAAGCGCTGCGACGCGGTCGTAGATGTCCAGCCAGCTTTCCGGGTCCTCGTATGACGATCCGCGGAAGATAGGTGGCTCTTTGGGTTGGTGGACGAACACGTTTGCCGGAGATCGTGCTTCCGCCATCGTGGATGCCGGTTTCGTTGCAGCCCTTGTTTTCTTGTCCTTGTCGGGAAGCGGCAGGTATTCGGGCGGGAGTCCTTGCTGTCTGCGGCTAAGTCGAACGACCGGGTTGGCGTCGTCCTCTTGGCGGCTTGGGCTTGGCTCACGGCTGGAGGGGGGCGTACGGTACATGGACCGAGAAGCACCTCCACCAAATGTCACGTGGTTGTGACACATGCAGCACTCGAGACGAAGCACACAGGACTCAAGGTAATGTCAGGCGAACTGTTTATTGGGCGAACTTGTGCCCAGCAAAACAAAGCCAATCACAATTCACAACAGCGGCGTGAACAGTCGTCGGTCGACGGAAGACTGACAAGCATCGTAATGCGTCGGCTTTTATACACGCGTCATAACGCGTTCTCGCATTACTCCCGGAGTTCCAGAAGTCTCTGAATGTGCACGTCAAGCAGCAAAGTTACAAGAATGGTCGACATTGTTCCAGAAGTGGCCTGCGAGATAACGCGGCCTGCATTGCGCATAACAGAAAGTGATAACAGCGCTTCCCGCAACAATCAAAATGAGCGCGCGTGTCACTGGGAAGTGATAACGGCTTTCCACTTAAAACAACAGCACGTGTCAATATATATATATATATAAGTATATATATATATATATATATATATTATATATATAGAGAGAGAGAGAGAGCGAGAGAGATGAGTAGTAGACCCTCGGAATTGGCAACAAAAATGCGGAAAGCGTTTATGTATGAATAAACGCTTTCCGCATTTTTGTTGCCAATTCCGTGGGTCTACTACTCATCTCTGCCTTCACGCCTCCGGCCTATTCACCACCATGACTATATATATATATATATATATATATAATATATTATATATATATATATATATATATACATAATATATATATTATATATATATATATCTATCGATATAGGTGGTCATATATATATGGTGGTGGTATATATATATCTATATATATATATATATATATATGGTGGTGAATAGGCCGGAGGCGTGAAGGCAGAGATGAGTAGTAGACCCACGGAATTGGCAACAAAAATGCGGAAATATATATATATATATATATATATATATATATTGTGATAAGAAAGCTCGACGTGGTTGTGGACGACGAGGTCGGACTGGCAGACACGATGGCGTCTAGGCTTAACTAACTAGGGCCGCAAATCACGTTCAGCTCACGCCCCACTAGTACAGCATTAGCGATCCGGCTTCTCCACTACATCTTTCCCCCTCCCTGGAGACGGAGCTACTCCGATGGGCTAAGGCGCCGTGAAAACTAGCGGTTCATGGTATTGTTTCTGGCGATCTACGTGAACAGTCTCGCGGCCGCGACGGCGCATGTCCGAGGTTGGTGTGACTGGCTCGACGACGTAGTTGACGGGAGAAGTTTGCTGCAGGACCCTGTAAGGGCCGTGATACTTCGATGCAAACTTCGGGGTGACACCTGGCGCAGAAGTGGAGGGCACCCACAGCCAAACGAGAGCGCCAGGCGGGAACTGCCGGTTTGGCAGGCCATCGTCGCGGCGAAACTTCTGCAATGCTTGTTGTTGGGTGGTGTGGGAGCGAGCTAGTCGGCGACATTCTTCTGCACATCGAGCGGCTTCGGAAACCGGGGTGGCCTCGGATGAGTCGGGACGGTAAGGCAGGATAGTGTCGATCGGCGATGACGGTTCTCGGCCATAATGTAAGAAGAAAGGGGAAAAGCCGGTAGTCGTTTGAGGCGCCGTATTGTAGGCGTACGTTACATACGGAAGAATGACGTCCCAGTCAATGTGGTTAGAGGCGACATACATCGAAATCATGTCGCCAAGAGTTCTGTTAAAGCGCTCGGTCAGCCCGTTTGTTTGCGGGTGATAGGCGGTGGTGCAGCGGTGAATAATACGGCATTCAGCAAGTAGCTTTTCGACAACATCGGCGAGAAAGACGCGGCCTCGGTCGCTCAGGAGTTCGCGCGGAGCGCCGTGGTGAAGAATGAAGCGATGGAGAAGGAAAGAAGCAACGTCACGAGATGTCGCCGATGGAAGGGCAGCAGTTTCCGCGTACCGCGTGAGGTGGTCGATGGCTACAATAACCCATCGATTTCCGGCAGCAGTGTATTGCAGAGGTCCGTATAGGTCTATGCCAATCCGGTCAAATGGTCGTGATGGGCACGGCAAAGGCTGCATTGGCGCCGAAGGGCGGCAAGGACCAGGCTTGCGGCGCTGGCACTATGTGCAGGATCGAATGTACTTTTGCACAAAGGTGTACATGCCGCGCCAATAAAATCTGAGGCGAAGTCTGGCGTAAGTTTTGAACAGACCAGCGTGTGCGCACTGAGGATCAGAATGGAAAGCGGCGCATATAGTTGCACGGAGCTGTCTTGGTATGACCAGCAGCCACTTGCGCCCATCTGGATCATAATTGCGGCGATAAAGGATTCCATCCCTGATGGCGAAATGGGAAGCTTGGCGACGTAGAGCTCGGGATGGCGGTCTGGCTGATGGTTGAGACAGGTAACGGATCAAAGAGTCAGTCCAAGGATCCTTGCGCTGCTCCAACGACATGTAGATGGAAGCTGATGGCGAAAATAAGTCATCAGGGGCGGAGACACTGGCAATGTCGGTGTCGACTGGCGAACGGGAAAGAGCGTCGGCATCGGCGTGCTTCTTTCCTGATCGGTAGACAACACGGATGTCGTACTCCTGGAGGCGCAAGGCCCATCGGGCGAGTCGACCAGCCGGATCTTTGAGAGTCGACAACCAGCAAAGGGCGTGGTGGTCAGTAACGACATCGAAAGGCCGGCCGTGCAGGTAAGGCCGAAATTTCGTAATTGCCCAAATGATCGCCAGACATTCCTTCTCGGTGACAGAATAATTCGCTTCAGCCTTTGTGAGAGTGCGGCTTGCGTAGGCAACAACATATTCTTCGTATCCGGGCTTTCGCTGCGCGAGGACAGCACCGAGACCGACACCACTGGCATCTGTGTGGACTTCTGTGGCAGCGGTAGGGTCAAAGTGGCGCAGTATCGGAGGCGTCGTGAGGAGTTCCCGTAGCGTCGCAAAGGCACGATCGCAAGCCGGGGACCACGCAGAAAGGCTGGCGTCTCCCCGAAGGAGCTCTGTGAGTGGGGACATAATTGAAGCGAAATTTCGGCCGAAGCGGCGGAAGTAGGAGCAGAGGCCAATGAAACTGCGCAAGTCTTTTATATTCCTTGGTCTTGGGAATTCTTGCACAGCCCGCAGCTTTGCACATCCGCAGCTTTGCAACATATATATATATATATATATATATATATATATATATATATATATATATATATATATATATATATATATATATATATATATATATAGACAGGATACAGATTAAGGGCGCCCTCAAGGGTTATCGGTGGTGCGGGAATTCCATTCAAGGAACGCTGTCCACGCTTCTGCGACCATGGACATCTCAACCCTCCTGCCGCCAGAAGCAGCCTTTGGCACCATTCGGGGACGGCGTCCACGCCTCCTTGGCTTCCCAAGGTCAACATTTCACCGGCGGCGCGGCACCATCGCATCGACCCACGACAACGCAGGGGCTCGTGTTTCCACGGAATGCCGGTCACGCTTCCTACGGTAACATTCCTCGCCCAGAATTACGTCGGCACATAAGCCACGCGGGGATGCTGTCCAAGCGTCCTTGGACATGAACACCGCCGCCGGGAGGACAGAGTCCGCCGTAATTTCCGCGGCTACCGACCATGGTTGCTCGAATGCCTCGGTCAGTCAACTCACCGACGTCATGCGGGCCATGTGGTTGCTTTTCGAGCAACTCAATATCTTCGGCACGGTAACTTCCGTGTTATCACCTGCGGCACCATCAACGCCGAGTGCATCTATGATCCCGGATTTCCATGCTTTCCCGGACGACGCGATCCTCTGGATCGATAACCTCAACTATTTCGGCACTCGCTATGGCTGGTCAGACCAGCAAAAATTGCAGGTGGCCCTAAGCCACCTTGGAGATCGTGCCGTGGCCTGGCATCTCTACCAAGGCGTATGGCAGAGGTCCTGGCCGGAATGGAGTGCGAAGTTCTTAGCCGCTTTCGGACCACTTCCCCGTGCCTGCGACCATGCCAATGATCTCTCCGACGTGAACAAGGCTCTCGAGGCCCACAACAATGATGCAGCAGCTGTGTCCTACAGCCATTCGACCGAGAGTGTCGTGGGACAAGTTACCGTAAACACAGACCGAAGCCACCTAGAGCATGTCTCCGTATCTGCGCGGGTGCCTCACCCCGAAGAATCACAGACAGGTGCCGAGACAACTAGCCATCCAGCGGAGTCGGACATTTGCCGCCCAAGCTCACCATTGCTTTGACACGTAGAAGCGACCATTCTCCGCCCACAGCAGTCGGATATTTGCTCAAGCTCGCCATCGCATGTACGAACGGAATCTCCGGCGCCTGTCACTCTGGAAGCGTCACCACTCCATAAACCATCCCTGTCCGCTGGTGCCGAAAACAACAAGGCGGCTCCGCGAAACCAAGAACTAAACCTATTCAGGGAGGACAACAACGTCGTCCATTCCGAGCTGTCGGTGCCAGGTGCGCCGTTATCGCGCCCGTTCGTCGAGTGTCTGGACATCCTCCCTACGCTGAGCAAAGCGTCACGCAAGGAAGTCGTGCTGCCCAATCCTGCTTCCGTTACTCCACCTGTTGGGAAGAAAGGTTCTGCTACTCGTGGCCTGGCAGTAATAAGCCTGTCGAAGTGCAGGTTACGTCGCCCTACAACACGGGAGCTCGTCCATTTGTCGCGGGCACCTACGAAAGGACCAAACGTCACTGCAGCTCAGAGTAAGCGACCCTGGATTGTCAACGGTCGAAAGCGCGCTCCTTTGCCCGCGTCGTATTTGCGACGGAGGAGTATCGGGCGAAACAAACTCCCCCTACATCACATGCGATACTGCCTGCCAGAGACATGTCTGACAGCTTGCCGTGTGAAGTCGCAGAGTCACCGAGAGCATCGACCACCATGGCAAAGCAAATACCGCCCACTGAAGGTGTACTTGGTGGTTCCGCAAGTAAAGTCGCAGCATGACCAACACCTGCGACGACCTACACGACAGAGCCAGTGCCGGTCCCCGGAGGATTTCTTCAGAGTTCTCCAGGGCAGATCACGGCGAGGCCGAGACCGTCCACAGCGGCAGTCAGTGCCGCCCGCCGGAGAAACAGTCATATCTGCCTAAGCTCACAGCGTGGCCCAGAGTAATAACAAACAGCTGCGCCGTAGCTTGGGCGCTCGCGCTGCACGGACAGGGAAGCAGAGGAAGACGAGGAGCGGAATAGAACAGCTGGCCTGCAGCAAAGGCGCTGTGTCTGTCTCTCTTCATTACTATACACACACCCACACACACACACACACACACACACATATATATATATATTGTAACGACACGTAATCAACGAGGCACAAGGCACAACGAGGCGCAGGAGCAGCACAAGCAAAACACTTTATCGCTCGTCCACAAAAAGAGCCGAACGTCTTCTTTGTCGGCACGATCAGCCCGAAAGCGCGTTCAACGTCAACTTTGTCTGCGTTGGCACATACCCGCGGCAGTATAGTTGTTCCAATTGCCTCCCCTTTAAAAAAAAGAAATCATCGTCCCGATGATAGAAGTTCACACAACTGCGACAAAAGAACGACTGTGTAGGCTTGTCAATCTTCACAGTACGGCTTCATACGAAGCACGTGAACGACTTCGGGCAAGTTCCTTCGTCGGTTTGAACAGTGTGGGCTGTCGGGAAGGACTTCGTAGTTGACGTCACTGATGCGTCGGAGAACTACATAAGGCCCAAAGTATCTGCGCAGGAGTTTTTCAGAGAGCCCACGCCGACGAATAGGTGTCCAGACCCAGACTCTGTCGCCGACCTTGTATGTTACGGGTCTGTGACGAAGGTTATAGCGTCTGGCGTCACAGTCCTGTTGCTCGTGGATCCGCAGGCGCGCAAGCTGCCTAGCGTCTTCTGCTCGTTGGGTGATTTCCTCGGCACTGTTCTCGTTATCATTAAGTTCATGGGGCAGCATTGCGTCTAATGTTGTCGTAACCTCACGGCCGTAAACGAGACTGAAAGGTGTCTTGCGAGTGGTTTCTTGACGAGCCGTGTTGTATGCGAAAGTTACATAAGGTAAAATGTCGTCCCAGTTCTTGTGATCTGCGTCTACGTACATGCTTATCATGTCAGCCAGTGTTCGGTTGAGCCGCTCCGTCAGCCCGTTTGTCTGCGGGTGATAAGCTGTTGTCTTCCGGTGGGCTGTGCCGCTCAGCCGTAGAACGTTGTCCAGAAACTTCGCCATGAACGCTGTGCCTCTGTCCGTGATGACTACGGCAGGAGCGCCATGCCTTAAAACGATGGCCTCCAGAAAAAATCGGGCCGCCTCGTCCGCTGTTCCCCGTCTAAGAGCACCTGTCTCGGCGTATCTGGTGAGGTAATCCGTGGCGACAATAATCCACCTATTGCCGCTAGTAGACACTGGAAAAGGTCCCAGAAAGTCCATGCCTACTTGCGCAAATGGTGTAGATGGTACTTGCACAGGGTGCAGTAAACCGGCTGGCTTGACGGACGGTGGTTTGCGGCGCTGGCAATCGAGGCATGTCTGGACGTAACGCTTCACGATAGCAGCAAGTCTTGGCCAGTAGTAATTCTGCCGAATTCGTGCCAACGTGCGAGTGTAGCCCAAGTGCCCAGCAGTCGGCTCGTTGTGGCAGGCGTGTAGGATCTCATCTCGAAGGGATGATGGTACGATTAGTAAGTAGTTGCTGCCACTAGGTGAAAAATTCTTCTTGTATAGTACGCTGTGGTGCAAGCGGTACGACGTCAGCCCTCTTGCGAATAACCTTGGCACTTTGTTGGTTCGGCCTTCCAGGTAATCAATAAGCGGCAGCAATTCAAGGTCCTCACGTTGCTGACGTGAAAGATCGGCAGTGTCCACGATTCCCAGAAAAGCGGTGTCGTCATCATCTTGCGCTGCGGTCTCAACAGGAGACCGAGAAAGGCAGTCGGCATCGGCGTGCCGCTTTCCCGACTTGTAGGTGACAGCGAAGTCGAACTCTTGGAGTCGAAGACTCCAGCGTGCGAGTCGACCTGAAGGGTCTTTCAGGTTGAGGAGCCAACAGAGCGAATGGTGGTCAGTAACAACTGTGAAACTCCGACCGTACAAATATGGACGGAACTTCAGAACTGCCCAAACGAGGGCGAGGCATTCTTTTTCAGTAGTGGAGTAGTTAGCCTCCGTTCGTGACAGCGTCCTGCTGGCGTAGGCGATCACCCTTTCGCTGTCATCTTGCCACTGTACGAGCACCGCACCTAAGCCGACATTACTAGCGTCTGTATGCACTACTGTCGGGGCGTCTTCATCGAAGTGCGCTAGCACAGGAGGCGTTTGCATGCGTTGTCGGAGGTCGCGAAAAGCCCGCTCCTGGTCCTCGCCCCACGTAAAAGGTGTGTCTTGCCTGGTGAGCTTTGTTAAGGGCCATGCGATTCGTGAGAAATTCGCAATAAACCGTCGGTAATACGCACAGAGGCCCAGAAAACGTCGTACGGCCCTCTTGTCTGACGGGGTCGGGAAATTGGCGACTGCAGCAATTTTTCCGGGATCAGGTCGGACTCCTTGCCTGCTGACGACGTGACCAAGAAACTGCAGTTCTTCAAAACCAAAATGGCACTTTTCAGGCTTTAGGGTCAGACCGGCAGAGCGTATCGCTTCAAAAACTGTTCTCAGTCGTTGCAAGTGTTCGTCGAACGTTACCGAGAAGACAATTACGTCATCCAAGTACACCAGGCATGTTTGCCATTTGAGTCCGGATAGCACAGTGTCCATTAGACGCTGAAATGTCGCTGGCGCCGAACACAACCCAAAGGGAAGAACTTGAAATTCATAAAGTCCGTCGGGTATCACGAATGCAGTTTTCTCACGGTCTCTCTCATCCACCTCGATCTGCCAATAGCCGCTTTTTAGGTCCATCGACGAAAAGTAGCGTGCGTTTCGTAACCTGTCCAAGGAGTCGTCAATACGCGGCAACGGGTAAACATCTTTCTTTGTGACCTGATTGAGCTTCCGATAGTCGACGCAGAAGCGCAGGCTACCGTCCTTCTTTTTCACTAAAACTACAGGGGATGCCCATGGACTAGTGGATGGTTGAATGACGCCATCTTCGAGCATCGTCTTCACTTGTTTTTGTATTGCTTCGCGTTCCTTTGGGGCCACACGATAAGGGTTCTGTCGAATTGGTCTGGCGTCGTCGTCAATAATGATGCGGTGTTTGGTGAGCGGCGTTTGACCAACTCTCGAGGAGGATGAGAAACAGCCACGGTACTGATTGATGAGGTCGATAAGACGCTCCCGCTCGACTTTACTTAATGTTGGACTGACGTCTACAAGAGGCGCAGCTGAGGGAATTATAGAGACCGCCTCCTGCGCTAAGTGACAGTCTTTCATTTGCGCTACTTCGTCGAAATAAGCAACAGTAGTGCCTTTAACGATGCGTCGACGCTCCTTACTAAAATTTGTCAGCAAGAGTTCAGCTCTTCCATCGATTAAATTTATAAGTGCTCTGGCAAAGGAGACTCCACAGTTCAATTCAAGCGTCTTGGTGTGTTCCGCGACGCCAGTACCAATCTGCAAGTGATCACAATACACGGGTACGAGGGAGCAGCTCCGCGGCAAAAGTATGACGTCGTCGGCAGCAATACGTAAGCGAGGTCGTTGATGTTCCTCACGGGTGATGTCGTCGGAGTTCGTGGCAAACGTAACGCTCCGGCTGCGAATGTTAATCACCGCACCCTACTCGGCCAGAAAATCCATCCCCAGTATAAGCTCTTTACAACACTCCGAAAGAACCACGAGGGTGGTGACAAAGCTTGAGCCAGCGATTAGCAGTCTCGCCGTGCATTTTCCAACAGGCGTCATTAACTGGCCTCCAGCAGCTCTTATACTTGGCCCGTGCCAGGGTGTCTTCACCTTCCTTAGTTTGTCGGCGAGTTGTAAACTGATAATTGAAAAATGCGAGCCAGTATCAACAAGAGCGGTAACTTCGTAGCCATCAATGCGCACTCTCAGGTCCGCGCTAGCGACATCATTTACGGCTTTAGTAGGTCCATTCGTCGTATTGTCCTTTGAAATCGGTGTATTCAAGGTCGTTGGAACTTTCGTCAAGTCGTCGTTCGTCGAAAACGGGGGCTCTTGGGACTTTCGGTAACTGGCAACCTCACCCCTGGAGGTCGCTGCGTCTAGTTTCCCCGACGCGGGCTAGGGGACCTGCCCCTGTGGACGTCGGCAAAATTGCGGCGAGTCGGCGAGTTGTAGCGCGCAGGAGGAGACGGCGAAGGAGAACGTGATCGAAGCGTCGTCGTATTTTGCGGCTGAAAGTTCTCAGAAGCGTAAGCGTCGTTACAGGTACGTCGACCGTCATAGGATGCATAGCCAGAGTTAGGAGGAAGGTTCGCGCATTCGTCAACGCGATAGGGGCAATACCGATAGACGTGCCCTGCTTGACCACAATGGTAGCACACTGGTCGGCGGTCAAAGGTGCGCCACACATCGGTTTTGCGACGCTGGTAGATTGGGGCCGACTCTACGGAACCGTGGAGTGGCTTCCGCATGCCGAACGTACGGCACTGTTTGCGCTGGCGGCGTGGTTGGCAGAGTCGGTAAGGTCGACGGGTACGGTACGGGCTCTGTTTGCAGCATCGGCGACGGCCCAGTTGATGTCAGTGCCGCCGAAGTTGCGTTGATTGGTCGGCTAACTGTCTGCGCATACGTAAGGCGCCGCGGCACGTTACCGCCCTCTGGCGACGCAAATGCTTGTCGGACTTCTTCGCGGACCACATCAGCTACAACAGATAAAGATGACGCCGGTTCCGCAGGTGCAAAAGCAAATCCGAGTTGCCGAAGCTCTTCGCGCACCACCTCTTTTATAATGTCACGCAGCAGCCTGTCGTTACCCGCAGTCAGTGCGCAAGTGTTCCCCGCCGAGTAGCTGTCATGCTGGCGGTGTCGTTGCTGTAGTGCCCGTTCAATGGCCGTAGCCTCTCTTGCAAACTCTGCTACTGTTGTTGGCGGATTTCTCACCAGGCCAGCAAACAATTGTTCCTTCACGCCCCGCAACAGATACCGCAGCTTTCTTTCTTCTGGCATGTCGGGGTCCGCCCTACGGAAAAGACGTGTCATGTCTTCCGTGAACATAGCGACGCTTTCATTGGGTTTTCGAATACGAGATTCAAGGAGACGTTGCGCATTTTCCCTTCTGTCGACAGTGGTAAAAGTCTCAAGCAGCTGTGTGCGGAAATCGTCCCACGAAGCAAAGCTCCTCTCCCGGTTCACATACCACGTTCGAGCGTTGTCCTTGAGGTAGAAATAGACGCTAGCGAGCTTGTCCTCTGAGCTGGTCTTATTGTTATACTTCGCGACGCGCTCGAACTGGTCTAGCCAGTCTTGAGCGTCCTCAAATACATCACCATGAAAATCCTCCGGAACCATAGGGTTCTGCAGTGTTACCTGCGGTGGGGCTGCAGTGGCCATGGTTGTCGATGGAGGCGGTTGAGCTCGTGAAATGTCTTGCAAGGGCTCGGGCGACAGGCCGAGCAGGCGGCGACTGAACCGGTGAACCGGTGTTTCGACGCGAGATGGCGATTCTGGGCTGGACCGTCCGCTCCGCGAAGGGGTGCTAAACATGAAGGATACCCAGCACCTCCACCAAAATATAATATATATATATATACATATATAGGTCAAGAAGATTTTCTTCTGGCTACCGTGAAAGAATTATAAGAACTTTGAAGTAAACTGCAATGCTAACAGATAAAAATTTTCTTTATTCCTAACGTTTCGGCTGGAGGACCAGCCTTCTTCGGAGGTTTAAGTCGAACGAGCACATCGGCCATCCGAATACAAGTGCAAAGGCAGAGTTACAACTGAAAGGAGGAGGCAAACCAACAAACAAATATATAAATAAATAAACACATAAGCTAACAACGACCAACGTGGGTGGCTCAAAGGGAAGGAGACAGACGACATGAGGAGAGGGCAGAAACGACCTAGATAAAGAAGACACCGGAGGTGCAACGGCTGGTTCTTTAATCGTTTCCACGTGTGAACTATCGAGTCACATGAGCGGGATAAGGGCTTGAGTGGCAAGGTAGGAATGAGAAACAATATGGGTGCAGGCTTTGTGTGAGGAATGCGAAGGAGCGAAAAAAAGGTGAAAAAGGAGAGAAAAAAAAGGGAGTAGGTGGGCCACCCAGAATAATGAGCCTGCAGTAAGAGTCGAGTGAGCAAACGCGGCGGCATGCTTTAACAGGGCGACGCGCTCCAGCTGCATGTAGTTTCTGGCCTTTTTGAACAACAGATAAGGTCGGGCGCGACACCAACGAGGAAAAGAGAGAGAGAAAAAAAGAAGAAAAGAAAGAAAAAAGAAAGAAAGGGGAGGGGGGTAAGAAATATTGGAGGAAGTACGGGTTAAACACAGTGGGAGTGATATTTTTCTTTATGTGCTGTCGACACCAGTTTAGCTATAGCTAAATAATAAATATCTTTTTTTTGACTGTTACGATTGGTTGCGTAGGAAAGCGAGACGCCCTGGGCTCTCGTTAATTCCATGCGAGAACGATCTGAATTTATTTATAAAGAAGGATTCGCGCTGTTCGCGCTCTCGTGTGTGCTGAAAGCCGGATTGTAGAAGCACAACACTGAAGCGCTCAAAAGAGTGACCGGGCAAGTTTATGTGTTTGGAAAATGGCAAATTAGGGAGGCCGGTAACATGTGCCCTGTGATTGTTGAAACGCAGGCGGAACGCGGTTTCTACAGCCTTCGCGGCCCTGTACACAAATATACGCCACACTGAAGGAATAGCTGCCGCGGTCTCAGCGCATAGAAAGAGCCCGCCGCCAATTGAGTTTGATGGAGATGCCCTGGAGGTGCTTCTAAACCTTGTACTTAAATACAACCATTTTGAATTCGACGGAAGACATTACCTACAGGTTAACGGAACTGCCATAGGCACCAAAATGGCTCCTAACTATGCAAATATTTTTATGGCATCATTAGAAATCCCATTTCTTGAAAAATCTCCCCTCAAGCCTATATTCTACCGCCGCTTTCTAGACGACATATTTTTTGTTTGGGCCGATGGTGAAGACAACCTTGCAAATTTCATCTCTGATTTCAACTCAGTGCACCCTTCGATTGCGTTCACACACACGTGCTCACAACACAGTGTACCCTTCCTAGACGTCACCGTAACAATCAATGGCACCAGTATTTCCACCTCTCTATACAAGAAACCAAGTGACCGCCAGCAATATGTCCATTTCAGCAGTAGCCACCCCCATCACTGTAAAACAAGTGTGCCCTACTCCCAAGCCCATAGATACAGGCGGATTTCTTCGGAAATTTCACAATTTGATCTCCATTCGCAAAAATTGAAATCAGCTCTTTTGCGCCAAAAGTATCCCGAAAAAATTCTCGATAATGCAATGCAGCGTGCTCGGTCCTTGGACAGGGAAGTCACAATGCAGGCAGGGCAGAGCAACAGAGACGAAACGTTATGTCCAAATTTAGTTCTCACCTACTCCGCTGCTGCCCCTCGTGTAAACTCTATCTTAAGCCGCCACTTTAATATACTTAAGCAGAGCAGTCGACTGTCCTCTGTCTTTCAAACCGCACCTAACGTGGTTTACCGCAGAAATAAAAACCTAAAAGACCTACTCGTTAGGGCAAAAACACAGATGTCTGAGAGCCACAAAGGGTGCAGACCATGCGGGAAATCTCGATTCAAAGTGTGCCCACACATGGTGACCACAAGTACGGCCGAAGCCTCTCATTCTGACTTTGTTTATGATATTAAGGATGATCTTAATTGTGATTCGAGCAACGTCATATACAAAATCCGATGTGAAGTTTGCCAAAAGGAATCTATTGGTCAAACAGAAACCGCGTTCCGCCTGCGTTTCAACAATCACAGGGCACATGTTACCGGCCTCCCTAATTTGCCATTTTCCAAACACATAAACTTGCCCGGTCACTCTTTTGAGCGCATCAGTGTTGTGCTTCTACAATCCGGCTTTCAGCACGCACGAGAGCGCGAACAGCGCGAATCCTTCTTTATAAATAAATTCAGATCGTTCTCGCATGGAATTAACGAGAGCCCAGGGCATCTCGCTTTCCTACGCAACCAATCGTAACAGTCAAAAAACGATATTTATTATTTAGCTATAGCTAAACTGGTGTCGACAGCACATAAAGAAAAATATCGCTCCCGCTGTGTTTAACCCGTACTTCCTCCAATATTTCTTACCCCCCTCCCCTTTCTTTCTTTTCTTTTTTTTCTTCTTTTTTTTCTCTCTCTCTTCTCCCTCGTTGGTGTCGCGCCCGACCTTATCTGTTGTTCAAAAAGGCCAGAAACTACATGCAGCTGGAGCGCGTCGCCCTGTTAAAGCATGCCGCCGCGTTTGCTCACTCGACTCTTACTGCAGGCTCATTATTCTGGGTGGCCCACCTACTCCCTTTTTTTTTTCTCTCCTTTTTCACCTTTTTTTCGCTCCTTCGCATTCCTCACACAAAGCCTGCACCCATCTTGTTTCTCATTCCTACCTTGCCACTCAAGCCCTTATCCCGCTCACGTGACTCGATAGTTCACACGTGGAAACGATTAAAGAACCAGCTGTTGCACTTCCGGTGTCTTCCTTATCTAGATCGTTTCTGCCCTCTCCTCATGTCGTCTGTCTCCTTCCCTTTGAGCCACCCACGTTGGTCGTGGTTAGCTTATGTGTTTATTTATTTATATATTTGTTTGTTGGTTTGACTCCTCCTTTCACTTGTAACTCTGCCTTTGCACTTGTATTCGGATGGCCGATGTGCTCATTCGACTTAAACCTCCGAAGAAGGCTGGTCCTCCAGCCGAAACGTTATGAATAAAGAAAATTTTTATCTGTTAACATTGCAGTTTACTTCAAAGTTCTTATAAATATATATATATATATATATATATATATATATATATATGTGACGTACGTAGCAAGCAAGAGATGGCAGTAGAAGGCGACGAAGAAGGGGCGCGTGCAGTAGAATAAAACATGGCGCATCAACCACGGCACGGCTCCCGTCTATAGCGTCACACGAGTCGACAGGATGACGACCTGGCGGCCACCGCGTCAGCTTCACGTCATCAACGATGCCGTCAGCAGAATGCCGTGACTTAACGTCGACCACAGAAGCAGATATCTGCTCCGTACAGTAACCACCTTCATGGCAGCATCATCGGCAGACCTCAGCATTCCCAAGTACGCCGGTTCAGCGGACGATGGACCCGTGGAGGACTGGTTCAACCTCTTCGAACTCCACGCTACCGCTGCATCCTGGTCGGAACGGGACATGGTCGCCAACTTCAATGACTACGTCACCGGTGAGGCCTTCCGATATTATCTGACATACATCTTCCAAAACGATGAAACGTGGAAAAAGATTAAAGAGGAAATGATCACCAGATTTAAAGAACACCATCAAGATTCATCTGCAACTTATCATACAGAGACATTTCAGCTCAGTCGACACAATCCCAAGCAGTCTTCACGCGGTAGTCGGGTTTGCGAAACATGGCCTCATATTAGGAGTGTGTCGACGGTTCTGCCATGTTATAATTCGCCTGAGTATATGAAACGCATTTGAACGTCGAGCACGAATCTACAATTCCCAACAGTGAATCGAAACCCTGCCCCCACTGAAACACATCGAAACCATATCACCAAAAGGCCCAACCTCCCACCAGCCTTCCGATCTGATGAAAAGTCGCCAACGTCTACCTCTTCGCTTCGCTGCAGGGCTGGAGTCATTAGTCAACTATCGCATGCTCTTAATTCGTCGTCTCGCACACGTGGGCCACCACATGGCTTTGCAACAAATGCCTCTTCTGTGGCTCGGAATCCCCCCCGCATGCCTAGCAGGGCTACTGCGTCCACGGTAGACGGGCTTATGCGCAGGGAGAATACTAAACCATGTCACAGTCGTTTCGTGTTGGCTGACGCGCTACAGGACCTTAGCGCTGCAGTTCCGCAAAAGGCCATGCCTACTCATTCGAAGGCTGGCCAGACCATGTTTTCTGCGATAACAATCACCGCTCATCCGTATGAAGATCGTAGCGACATGAATTCACCATCGCAAACCAGCGAAGCAATGTCTGTTGCAGTGCCACCTAGCGCCCAGCCACCTGAAGTTATAACCGATGTTGGAGTAGCCGTAAATACAAGCTTCAACAACGAAAGCAAGAAGACAATGCACAGCGTCGAAGAAGCCTCTAGAGACAATTTTACAAATTTTGCTACACCATCATCATTACCCGTCAAGCCTCAAAATACTCCACCGGGTAACAGCTTTGCGCTGAGCACCAAGTCCACATGTGAAGAATATCAGACATTTGACCGGAAAAGAGCGCCACATCATCAATCTCCGGAGCAACATCAGGCAGCCAAACACGGGCAAGCTGAAGAGCCTCAGCGACAGCCAGAGAGACATCACCAAACGAAAATGTTATCAAAACCCCACTTGCGGCTTAAAGAAGGTCGTCTGGAGAAAATCACACTCGAGCGAAGGCAATTTCGCAATGAACGACACCTTCACCGAAATAAACGCCATGAAAAACGCCTTTTATCACAGCAGTCCAGGCATTGCCTACAGTCAAAACAGGTGGAACAACGCCACAGAACGCGACAAAGGATCAAGCCGGCTCTATGCATTCCGAAAGAACATGGACGTCGCCCCATTAGCTTCATGCAACGCACGCACAACTTGGAAGCATTACGTGTCTACGGGCCACGACAAAGACTTCGGCGCTCACGACATCCGATATGCGGATACTACAACATGCACATGTCTAATGCGGTTATGACGTGGTCGCGAACTGCATCCCCATCAGTATCGACGCTCAGCGCAAGCTTACGTCGTCCGGTCTGGAACAGCCAGCCCCGGCCGCCAGAGATCTACATTTCCCCGGACTACACCACCCTCCACTCTGAAGCTTTTGCAAGTTTACTGGAACCAACTTGGGACATGTGGAAGTGTCTGCGCATTGTGACTTTTCCTTTTTGTGTGTGTTTCCTCTCCTTAGTCTGTTTTGTGATACTTTTACTGCTTTTACTTCTTCTTTCGGGGGGAGGGGGAATCCTGTGACGTACGTAGGAAGCAAGAGATGGCAGTAGAAGGCGACGAAGAAGGGGCGCGTGCAGTAGAATAAAACATGGCGCATCAACCACGGCACGGCTCCCGTCTATAGCGTCACATATATATATATATATAGATGAGTGGTATACCCTCGGAATTGGCAACAAAAATGCGGAAAGCGTTTATTCAACGTTTCAGCCGGAGACCGGCCTTCATCAGGAATGCCTATCGTTGTATTCCCGCTTCTATTTATACCTATCTGAGAGAGATTTTCATAAAAAGAAAGAGGAAGGAAGAAAAACATGAAGAAAGAATAGACTGTAGAGAGAATAAGAAAAGAGAGAACGCAAGAAAGATAGAGAGCCTGAAAGAAACGGAGCAAAGTGTGGAAGAAAAGCAGACGACGTGCGTCATATGCCGGCATCATGTCCCCCCCCCCCTTTTTTTTGTTCCCCCTCTGCCCCCTTTATTGCTTCCCCTCTTTACGAAGTGGTGTTCGTGGCTGGACCCACTAGTCAAGCCTACACTTCAGGCCCCCCTCAGGTGTGTCAATGTCAAGAAAAAAAAAGAAAAGGAAAAAAACAGAAAATAGGAAGGAAGGAAGAAAACGGGTGGGGGTGGGTGAGTACAATTGCAGTAACGTCAGTGGCGGTGGCATCTAGAAGTCTGCGCCCGGACGGGCAAAAACGTGCACTGACCTGCCTGCGCGTTTGGCCACATCCAGGGCAAAAGAAAAAAAGTGAAGGAATGCTTCAGAGATATAATTAGAACAAGGCATGTAAAAGATGAATGGTCAGGAAGTAAAAAAAAAAGAGACAGATCATCAAACAGGTTTACATGATTCGCTTTGAAAAACACGTCCTATTTCAATGGTCCGGTTCCCGCTGTACATACGGTGCCACAGGTTGAACGCCTGCCAATGATTTCATTATTGCGATGGTTCCCGGGTTCTCATTTATATCTTTCTCGATAGTTTTGAACCGGTATATTAGATATGATTCTCGTTGCTCACGTTCTCGCTTTGACTTGAAGCCCGTTTCTACTAGTGTCACTGTTACTTTATCGAATGAGTGGTTTGGGAGGTTTAGATGTTTTGAGAGAGGTAGATTTGGAATAGATTTGGCATGGGCTTTGTGGTTGTTGAAGCGGAGCGGGAATGAGGTTTCTGTTTGACCTATGTCTGCATTCTACATAGAGTACACTCCAGCAGATAGATAACACTAGAGGAATCGCATGTTAAATTACCGCGAATTTTCACAGAGTACTGTGATTGGGAGCTGTTGGCAGTATTCGTCTGCTGCATTGCTTTACAGACAAGACACCTTGGTTTCAGGCATGGCCTGCATCCGATGTGTGGCCGTGATGTATTCAATCGCGAGTTCACAAGCGTGTCCCTGAGGTTACGTGATCGTCTGTAGGTAACGGAAGGGGCGGATGGAAATCGCTCGCTTTGTTCTATAATGTTGTAGTGGCGCCTAAGGATTTTGTTTACATTGGGGAAATTTGTGCAGTACGTTAAGCACAGGTTTGTACGTTGAGTGTCGCGTTGTGTGGGACGGTTCGAAATGAGGTCTTGTCGGTTCAGTGTTTTGGCCCTCTGGATCGCGTCGTCGATAACACGTGGCGGATACTTTTGTTTGTGAAGGACGGTTTTTAGATTCCGGGTGGCCGAGTCAAAATCTTCATCTTTTGAGCAGATTGTTTGAAACGGTGTGCTTGGCTGTATGGAATGTTGTTCTTACAATGGCGCGGTTGGTCGCTGTGGTAGTGAAGATATTGTTGTCGATCGGTAGGTTTCCAATACAGTTTTGTTGATAGTCGGCCGTTTTCAATTTTCACAGTTACGTCAAGGAAGTTTATGTTTGTGGAGAGTAGGAATGGGTAAACTTAATATTCGGGTGTGCGCAGTTGTAGGAGGTTATAAATTTTATCAGTTCATCTTCGCTGTGCTTCCGGACAAAGAAGATATCATCTATATATCTCTTGTACAAAAGTGGTCTTAGGGGGGATTGAGAGAGAAATTTTGATTCCAGTTGTCCCATAAAGATATTGGCATAACTAGGGGCCATCCTGGTGCCCATAGAGGTTCCGCTAACTTGCCTAAAGTATTCATTGTTGAATTCAAACGAATTGAGTTCCAAGACTAGTCAAGCTAAACTGTCTAGACTAGTCTAGCTAATATATATATATATATATATATATATATATATATATATATATATATATATATATATAACGAAAGGAAAGGGGTCAAGGACTCGCTCGTTCTTTATTTGTTAGAAACAACTTAATGAGCAAACAGACAATGAAGCCTAGGAAAGCATAGGGGAAGTTACTTGTGGTATTGTAATTATGGAGAAAGTGAAAGGATTTAAAGTGGACGAAAAGACAAACCTTGCCTTCGGTGGGACCCGAACCCACGACCTTCGGATGTCGCGTCCGATGCTCTACCAACTGAGCTACGAAGGCGGCCGTCCCCCCGTCCACTTTATTGTGTATTTATGTACGTATTATCCTGGGAGTGTTAGGCAGCGCCACTCATGGCAAAGGCGGCGTGCGTGGAACGAACTTTCTTGCCAGGAGGCGTCACGTAGAACGTGAACTTAGACGAGGTGGCTGCTGCCCAATAAGCCCTCGCATGCTACCTAAGGCACCAAGTCTGCCGCAACGAGGCCCAAGCTATGAAGTAACGAAAGGAAAGGGGTCAAGGGCTCGTTCTTTATTTGTTAGAAACAACTTAATGAGCAAACAGACAATGAAGCCTAGGAAAGCATAGGGGAAGTTACTTGTGGTATTGTAATTATGGAGAAAGTAGAAAGGATTTAACGTGGACGAAAAGACAAACCTTTCCTTCGGTGGGACCCGAACCCACGACCTTCGGATGTCGCGTCCGATGCTCTACCAACTGAGCTACGAAGGCGGCCGTCCCCCCGTCCACTTTATTGTGTATTTATGTACATATTATCCTGGGAGTGTTCGGGGTTCGGGTCCCACCGGTCGTGGGTTCGGGTCCCACCGAAGGCAAGGTTTGTCTTTTCGTCCACTTTAAATCCTTTCTACTTTCTCCATAATTACAATACCACAAGTAACTTCCCCTATGCTTTCCTAGGCTTCATTGTCTGTTTGCTCATTAAGTTGTTTCTAACAAATAAAGAACGAGCCCTTGACCCCTTTCCTTTCGTTATTTCATAGCTTGGGCTTCGTTGCGGCAGACTTGGTGCCTTACGTAGCATGCGAGGGCTTATTGGGCAGCAGCCATCTCGTCTAAGTTCACGTTCTACGTGACGCCTCCTGGCAAGAAAGTGCGTTCCACGCACGCCGCCTTGGCCATGAGTGGCGCTGCCTAACACTCCCAGGATAATACGTACATAATTACACAATAAAGTGGACGGGGGGACGGCCGCCTTCGTAGCTCAGTTGGTAGAGCATTGGACGCGACATCCGAAGGTCGTGGGTTCGGGTCCCACCGAAGGCAAGGTTTGTCTTTTCGTCCACTTTAAATCCTTTCTACTTTCTCCATAATTACAATACCACAAGTAACTTCCCCTATGCTTTCCTAGGCTTCATTGTCTGTTTGCTCATTAAGTTGTTTCTAACAAATAAAGAACGAGCCCTTGACCCCTTTCCTTTCGTTACTTCATAGCTTGGGCCTCGTTGCGGCAGACTTGGTGCCTTAGGTAGCATGCGAGGGCTTATTGGGCAGCAGCCACCTCGTCTAAGTTCACGTTCTACGTGACGCCTCCTGGCAAGAAAGTGCGTTCCACGCACGCCGCCTTGGCCATGAGTGGCGCTGCCTACACTCCCAGGATAATACGTACATAAATACACAATAAAGTGGACGGGGGGACGGCCGCCTTCGTAGCTCAGTTGGTAGAGCATCGGACGCGACATCCGAAGGTCGTGGGTTCGGATCCCACCGAAGGCAAGGTTTGTCTTTCGTCCACTTAAATCCTATCTACTTTCTCCATAATTACAATACCACAAGTAACTTCCCCTATGCTTTCCTATGCTTCATTGTCTGTTTGCTCATTAAGTTGTTTCTAAATATATATTATATATAGATATATAGATATATATATATATATATATATATGAGTTGTGCTCGTGGTGTCACTTCTTTCTTGAACTTGTGTGCGTTTCTCAGCATGTCATTATGCAGTACCAAATCACCGAGCTTGCACTTCTTTCGTCGCTCTTGTCCCTGTCCGTGTGACCACGCTTCATAGGCGGGGCAGACTATTGGAGCTCCGTTTTATGAAGTATCCCGCAGTGCGCGCCTCTATGGGACCAGGCTCTTCCCTCAGCGGCAATGCAAGCATTTTCGCTAAATAAAGAAGCTACGACGGCACATTCTACCCATCTTTCACGTCGACTAAACCCATACTCCAATTGAAATTACCTACTGTAGGGACGTAGCGAGTGGCTGCTTTAATTATGGAGGGCACAGATTTTGATATTGCGCGTTTGTTTATTCTTCATAGCTGGCACAACTTGACGGCTTGCACTGTGAACGGTAGTGTTGTATATGCTTTTTTTCTGGACGGCGTTTGCTGAAAAGCAGTCCCACGACCATTTAGTTTTCCATTCCGCTTCTGCACCAAACACGCTAAATTCCCCAGTTCAAGGATGTCGTACACATGAACGCGACTGTGTTCAACTAGATCACGCCCCTTTGCAGTGAAGTGAAACTTCGCAGTAATTTCACAGTAACGTTCTACCCGAAGGAACGATACTCGGGAGAGGCCCTGCCATTGTGAGAGTGATTCTGCAAAAGAGGTCCCCTGGCATGATGAAGGCTCAAGTCGAGGGACAGCGGGAGTGCCCGCTCTTACGAACGGTGTTGCAAGCAGCCGCGCCGACTTGCCGCCGGCGGCACCCTTTGCAGGCAGTGGTCCGACCTGCACGCCGGCGGCACCTTTTGCGTCCCTGAGCTTAGGTGCCACGGCCTGCCGTTGGAGAAGGCCACGCGGCGCTGGTGGACATTCTCCGTCAGCCGTTAGCTGGTGTTCCTGAGCTCGGGGCAAGACAGTGTCGCGGCAAAGGGAATGAGGCTACCATCTGGAGCCCGGCCATAGTGTGGGAAAGCACATGCTATTGTGGTGGTGCACTTCGGACTGGCATTGATTCCCTGACAGGCGCCACCTGACTGCGGGCCTCCTTGGCTTCCTCCTGACTGTCTTCAACCAATGGCAGGGGAAGGAAGTTTTCGTCGGGGCCACAGAGCTCGGCGAGAGAGATATCGACTCGACACACGAGAAAGGAGATCCTCTTAAAGTCTTGGTAATATCACGTAAATTTGATGTAAACACGGTTTTGTCATTTCTTCGCCCAAGGTCCTGAATGTCTGGCACTCCTGCCTCCACCGCCTTCGTGGTGGCCTAGGTGCTCACAAGCAATCGGCCCTCAGTCCCAACACTGCCCAGAATTCGTGCTGACAGAGATATCTGGAGAAAGTGACCTACTGGCGACCATTTTCATGGGGCCATATATGGCGGATTTTACGACCATGCGTGTCGCTTTGTTGTGGCGTGTGCGGTTCTGTAGGTCGGATACGTATGCGGCGGCTCCAAGTGTTCAACAGTGTGCAGTCTTTGCGCCGCATTCACAACTACACGTTCTCCCGCTGGTTGTTGGAGCAAGTAGGTCAGCTTAAGAGTGCCGAACGAAGGAGCATCCCCAGCCTGTGCCGCGGGAGAAGGAAGGACATTTGCAGTGTTCAGCAAAGCCACGCCAAAGCACCACCACAGAAGGAAACCACTATTTCATGTAACTTGTACGACAATAATTGAGATAAGATGACACAAACCACAAACGTAAAAATTTTTATTGTCGTGGCCAGGTTCGCCCTTTTTTGCATGTGCAAGGATTGAACAAAGAGCCGTTTGCGCGGGTTGGTGTCCACATCAACGACCTTGAGCTTGTCAAATGAGATGCGGTAGTCGTGCGCCTCGTTGTGTTCCCGAGAGGGTTGTTGTGCCTTTCAAAATTTCGCACATAACTTTTGTGTTGCGACAATCGTTCGGGGAATTTTTGTTCCCCCTATGTAGCTGACATCGCACTCTGCACACGGGATAGAATAAACCACCGTTTGTGCTTTCTCTTGCGGCGGTATGACAAAACTTACTCTCCAGCGCTGACCCGTCATCCCTAAAGAAAGGGCGAAGGTGGCCACGAAACATCGGAATTTTTTACATTTTTAGTTGGTGTCACCTTACCTCAACTATCTTTATCCTGCCCAACCTGACAGATTTCTGTCAAATGTTCACATTTAAAACTTGTACGACGAAGGGCTTGCAGGTCAGCGACAGTTTTGCACTGTTTCTCTTCGTGACAGCACACAGCGATACAATAAAGGATGCTTTCCTCTTACTTGTGTATGTTCCATTATATTGTCACGTGGTCAGGACGATGAAAGACACAACAGAACTGGAGACGTTGTCAGTCGAATTGTTTAGTGGGCAACCTGCGCCCATCAAGGCAAAGCAAATTAAACTGCAAGACAATAGCAGCGCGAACAGTAGTCAGTCGGCGGTAAAAGCTGACGAGTGGTAAAATGCGTCGCCTTTTCTACATTCGTTACAGCACGTTCTCGTATTATCACTGATTTTCTAAAAGGCACTCCACTTTCCGCATTGAGCATACGAAGCTTGTAGAACGGTCGATACCATTCTCGAAGCAGCGTGAAAGGTAGGCGTGGCCTCTGCTGCACGTCACAAGAAAGTGATAACGTAAACCAGCCAAACAGGTATGCGTGTCAGTGCCCCCTTTGAAAGAAACATTGTCCCTATGCTGAAACGAAGCATGAAAGTAAAATGCATGTAATAATGAAGTGAGCTAACACGGTGTCACAGTTAACTAGCAAGCACAATAAGAGTGGATTTCGGCTTGTTACTGCATAACAGGTTACTTAGCGGGAAAATGTTCACACAGGACTGTTCAAGGGGTATGGACGAGCTCTAACTTTCAACAACCGTACGGATTATCAAAAGTTAGCGCTCGTCTGTTCGCTTTTACAGTCCCGTGTGAAAGCTTTTGCGATAAGTAACCAGTTATGGATAAGTTTTAAGGCGGACAATGTGTACAACTTCGAGTCGTACGCGGCGCAGCTGGGATGACCTTACGCCATTGGGCACTCCCTCAAAGCCAAGGCACCACGACGTCGGAGGAACTTATAGGGTGCAAAGTAGGGTCGCTGGAGTTTTCACTCAGTCCGTGACGTCGTATCGGCCAGACCCATGTACAGTCGACGAGTCGGTGTTCTATGTGGCATCTTGGTACGCAGGCGAGCTTCTTCGGCGTTTTGCAAGTAGCTAGCAACGTCGAGATTTTCCTCGTCGGTGACGATCCGTAGCATGGCTTAAGCGTCGTTGCTCGGCTTCTTCAGTAGACAAGTTTTGTATGGCGTCATCTCGTGTAGCTTTTTTCACGGCGGTGTTGTAGCGAACGTCACATACTACAGCACACAGCCCCGCGTTTTCCGTTTGTCGTCGTCGTTTTCCGTTTTTGTCGTCGTAGTCGAGCCAGCATGTTAGCGAGATCTCATTTAGACGCTCGGTCAGACCATTTATCTGCGGATGGTAGACGGTGGTTCGTCGGTACCTCAAGATCGCCTGAATTAGGTCCGCCATACAATCCGTACCTGTGTCGGTGATCAGAACCTCTGGGGCGCCGCGACTTAGGGCGATGCTCTCAGCTCTCAACTGAGATCCTGGCTACCTCGGCAACCGCTTGTCCATGGAGAGGGCCCTTGTTTCAGCGTAGCGGGTGAGGTAGTCAGTCGCTACGGCGATTGCCGGAACTCAACGTCTAAAACGGCCCCAGTAAGTCCATACCGATTTGCTGGAACAGTCACCTAGTGGTTCGATTGGCTGTAGAAGTCCGGCTAGTATAGTTGGCGGCGTCTTATCTCGCTGGTAATCACGGCATGTCCTTACGTAACGGGCGACGTCCGCGGTAAGGCCCGGCAAATAGTACTTCTCCTGTATCTTCGACAGTGTGCGGGAAAAAACGAAAGAAACCGAGCTGTCCGGCTTTGGGGTCGCCGTATAAAGCTAGCAGAACCTACGGACGTAACGCTGAAGGTGCTACGAGTGGTCGGTAGTCTCGGAGTGGCGAGAAGTTCTTCAGGGGAATGTAGTTTCCTATAAAAAGCGAAGCGAGTCCTCGCCTGAATACCTTAGGCACACTGGCGCTTCAGACCATCCTCATGGTGACTCGTGCAGAGGTCTCTATCGATCATGACTGCCAAGAATCCGCGCGTCTTAGCGTAACAATTTGCCCATTATTAGATATGGCATATGCAGCCATTGACTTCCGTGTGAAAGCGACTAATGCCGATTTCTCAAGCAAAGTTTCAAGGCATTGCTTAGTAAGGTACATCACTTCTAGCTCCTCGGAGGAAAAACGTTGAGTTGGTCAGTGCAAGCCATGCTGCAGCTATATAGCACGCTATTTCTCGGATACCTGAGATACAGCTTACCGGCGCTCACGGACATGTTAAAAGCGAGATACGCACAATCGAGAGTGCTCAGGGAGAGGCACTGAAAATTTCCCTCCGATTGCCCCACTCTACGTCCACTGCGGATACTATGCAATTGCTAGAGATCCTCCTGACACACTTCATATTGCTTCGGACATGCGTAGGACATACATTCGACACCTTCCTCGTGCTCCAGCCCACCACCTCGTCTCGCTTCCAAAAGGCCCACCCGGTGCCTCCTTTTGCAAGAGGATATCGGCTTAGTGCAAATGCCTGTCCACGGACTATACACCTGGTAAGAGACTCCTGACGCCTTCTCGGTGCCAGTTCGAAGGTCCAGCTGACATTGCCAGGTATTCAGAGGAAAGCGGAACAATCATGACCGGCGTTAAAGCAACTTCCTCTACTCACGCTGCAAGAGAAGCGCAAGGACCACCTTCAACTTTACATTGATGGATCGACAACAGCGGGAGGATCTCCAGGAGCTGCGATCTTCCCTGCGAAATACGGAAATGCGATTTACACATCCCATTGGACAACGTCGACTGCTGTGGCGCTTTGCCCTACGCAATGCATTTTGTAGGATCTATTGAGAACGGGCACTCAAAGGGGCCATCTAAGCCAGCCCTTCAGTGTCTAGTATTTGCTCTGCGTCGCGGGCCACAAGACCAACTAGCACTTGAAGTGAGACAGATGCATCACCAGCTAACAGGCAAAGGCTATGACATGACATTTCAGTGCATACCAGTCCGCTGTGGCATCATCGCCAACGAGAATGCCGATCATTCTGCTAAGCAGGCTCACGAAATTTTGAGTGGAGGAAGTAATCCTACTATCACGAACGGACGTAGCAGCAGATTCGGTTGCTCGCGTGGTATGTCACTATACCAATGTGCAGCACTCCTGGTTTCTGAAAAAAACAGCTCAAAACACACGGACACAGAAGCAGAAGAAGGCACACAGGACGATGCTGGGCTAACAATTGAAATTTTATTTCGGAAAACCGACACATAAAACCTTTCCAATCGCCCGCACCTGCGCGAGAGTCAATTAACAAGCACAAAAAAATAGATATGGTGGCGCATTACACAGCACTACCAGATAGCGGGCCACAAACACGTATCTAATAACTACAACACACATGGAATGCCAGACCCAAGAAGACATAGTTCCTTTCTGATGAGGCTCACTGATGTGGCGCTTACACATGTGTCTTCGTTTTTAACAATACGGAAAGCTTCTAAAGCTTCCCTAGCCATCTTGCTCTTCCCCCTGCCCAAACTGCTGACTCGGTCAAACCAAGGGTGCAACCACATTCCGTTACATGTCGCGGCAAGTGCGCGCCGTCACGAGACGAGAGAGAGGCTTGGTGTTTTTTCATACGAATGTTAATACATCACCCTGTTTGGCCGATGTATTTGTTGCCACATGAAAAGGGAATGCAATACACAACCTTGGGTGCACAAGAGGGAAAAAACACACTGTGTTGAGAACCACAACGGTCCGTCATCTGTCCATTCTCGCTAATGCGTCTACATAAGCTAGCCCATTTTCGAGGGGCTGAAAAAACTACGCGCACATCAAATCTGTTTGCCATCTTCTTTAGGTAGTGGGATGGCCCGTGTACATATGGAACCACTTCCGCCTTCTTATGCACCACCCTTCTAGTTGTGTCATTGCCCCTACGAAACGCCCTTTCTTTCACTAACAATGATTCAGCAACCGCCTTCGTCAAGTGCACCGGAAGACCGGCAGCAACCAGTCTGTCCACTTGCATCTGGAAACTTGACATAATTCCGTGGTGGCAGCTTTTTTGTAAGGCATTCTTTAAACATAAGGTAGTTATGCCTCTTTTTATGAGCTTGGAGTGGCAGGAACTGTACGGTAAAATCGCCTTCTTAGACCTGGGTGAGTACATCCAACAAAGATGGCCGTCTGAATTAAAAGTCAGTTCGAGGTCCAGAAACCTAATGGGACTCTCCAAAGGAAGCTCAAAAGTAAACCTGAGGACGCTAGAACATGTCCTAAAAGTATTCATGATACTGTCAACAACTGCATTTAAAGATTCCTTAGGCGACAACCTTAACAAAACCAAATAACCATCAACATAACGGTAGATTTTGATCACCCGGTTATCAATCCTATTCTCTAAAGCTCTGTCTAAATTTGCTGGGTAGATATTAGTTAGAACGGGCGCAACACTCGAGCCAATGCAGATGCCGTGTCTTTGAACATAGACTTTACCAGCAAAATCCACCATGGTAGAATCCAGATAGTGTGCGAGCAGTTCCAGAAAACTGTCCACAGAAAACGGGGATAAGACCTGTGACTGGGCAGCACCACTATCCTCCAGGAAGTCCCGTACCACAGGAAGTAACTCGTGATGTGGCACTGAGTAGTACAGTTCTTCGATGTCCACTGAAAAGCCCGAAGACACTGCCGGAATACCCCCTCTGAAGGCGTCAGTCAGTTCACTTGAACCTTTCACGAGAAACGGGTCGTTGATACTAATGGCTGTTAGCTTGGACTTCAGTACCGTTCCCGCAGCTTTTTGCCAAGATCCTTCTTCTGTAACAATAGCCCGAAGTGGACATTCCGGTTTGTGCGTCTTTGCCATGAAGAACACTCTTAACTTGTCAGCTTTTCAGGCTTTCACCTCTTTAGCGAGCCAATCCAGGTCTGACCTTGTTAGGCTTCATGACCGATTCTTGAAATTCTTGTCTACTGCAGCAGTAGCTTTCTTGTTAAAAATGTCATTCGGGAGGACAACGAAACCGCCCTCCTTGTCAGACTGAAGCAATCTTAGACTATTACTTACGAAGTGTTCCTGAACAGCACGCAGCCCATCATTTGTGCCAGCATTTGACTTGGCCTGGTGTCGTAATAAGCAATCCACACCTTCCGAAATGAATCTTGACTTATCTTCAGGCGGTGCTTTGTTCGCAATGTTCCGGACACACGCAAGCATCTCATGGCCTTTTAAACGAGGTGGCAAGCAGAACTTGGGTCCGTATTTAAGAACACCATCGTTGTGTGGAGGAAGCGATGTCCCGTGTAGATACGTCACAGCACATTCTTGGAGGTGCGCCTTGCTTTTCTTTGGTAGAGTACGCCGTACCTGATTCCAATAGCACTCAGTTGCCTGAGTGACTAAACGTCGATGTTCCCTTAAGGACCGTAGATTTAGGCACCCATCTTCTCGTCTGGTGCAAAACGTCACCAACCAATCTTGCAGCAATCTGACTTGTCTCCAGTATTCTGATTTCAAAATTCTGCAAATCCGTTTCCAATGGCCCTGAGACTACAGCACCCATGGAATGCCAGACCATGGAATGCCAGTGTGTTTTTTCCCCCTTGTGTACCCAAGGTTGTGTATTGCATTCCCTTTTCATGTGGCAACAAATACATCGGCCAAACAGGGCGATGTATTATTATTCCTATGAAAGAACACCAAGCCTCGCTCTCGTCTCGTGACGGCGAGCACTTTCCGCGACATGTAAGGGAATGTGGTTGCACCCCTTGGTTTGAGGGAGTCAGCATTTTCGGCAGGGGGAAGAGCAAGACGGCTAGGGAAGTTTTAGAAGCTTTCCATATTGTTAAAAATGAAGACACGTGTGTAAGCGCCACATCAGCGAGCCTCAGCAGAGAGGAACTATGTTTTCTTGGGTCTGGCATTCCATGTGTGTTGTGGTTATTAGATACGTGTTTGTGGCCCGCTATCTGGTAGTGCTGTGTAATGCGCCAGCATATCTATTTTTTTGTGCTTGTTAATTGACTCTCGCGCAGGTGCGGGCGATTTGAAAGGTTTTATATGTCGGTTTTCTGAAATAAAATTTCAGTTGTTAGTCCAGCATCGTCCTGTGCGCCTTCTTCTTCTGCTTCTGTGTCCGTGTGTTTTGAGCTGGTTTTTTCAGAAATCATGCACCAACTGGCCCAACTGTCGATTCTCTTACTCTTGGTTTACTGCACACCCGCCTTCACCGCCCAGACTCATCACTGAGTTCCATCGGGACGACTACCCCATCCAGAAACAACTGTTCTCTGTGCCTTTGGCTAAGTTTCACAAACCAGAAACTCAGAATATCATTCTGAGATGGCCGATAGAGCTGCCAGTAATCAGTGCGGCAGCGAGGAAATGATCGCTCACACCCTGTGTCATAGTCGTCGGTACTACACCCAACGACAGTGCCTCGCCGGAAAATTGGCATGCCTCGATGAAGGACAGTTGCATGAGCAAACAATATTGGAATGCTGGAACGTTATAGCTTCGTAACGGGAAGCTACAAAGCCGCCCCTCAAGTTCCTGCGAGAAGCGGGCCTCGTGAACGACTTTGATACTGCAGTGTGTGTGTGCGTGCTTAGCTACCCTCTCTCTCTCTCTTTCTGTCTTTCCTTTCTTATCTTTCTGTCTCCACTTACCCTTACGCCTTCCCCAATGCAGGGTAGAAAACCGGAATATTTGTCTCTGGTTAACCTCCCTGGCTTCCGCACATCTCTCTCTTTTTTTAGGCACAACGAGGGACTTGCCTTCCGGGGAGTCCAGAGGGCTCTTGTGCTCTGGGTCAACTCGATGTCATTCCATAGAGTCGTCGGAACTTACGAGGCTCAAGGAGAGGTCACAATCTTGGTGATCCTGTGGAGGCGGGTCAACGGGGGCGCGAAACAAGCAGGCGGCGTCGGAGTGCTTCTGTCCGCTCTTGTAGATGACGGCCATGTCGAATTCTTGAAGTCTGCGACTCCATCGTACGAGGCGTCCTGGAGAATCTCTTTCAAGTTAGCTAGGCAACACAACGTCGTGGTCACCCACGATTTTGAAAAGGCGGAAATTTCCTATAGCACAGATGATGGCAAGGCACTCCTTTTCTGCGGTGGAATAATTCCCTTTCGTTTTAGAGACTGACGGGCTAGCGTAACTGATAAACCTTGGAAGTCCATCGGTCTTCTGCACAAGGACGGCGCCGAGCCCTGCGCTGCTTCCATCGGTGGGATTGTGGTACCGGCTTCGTCGATGTGCACGGGTACTTGTGGCGTTGGCAAGCGCGCTTCATGTCTGACGCCTCAACATGCGGTGTTTTCCATTAGAACTCGACGTCAGCCTTCAAAAGGTACGTCAGTGGCTCGGCGACTCTCCAAAATTTTTTCACAAAACGCCTGTAATAAGTTTAGAGTCCGACAAATCTACCTACTCTTCTTGATGAGAGATGAAAGTCAGTGATCGCAGCGCTTTTCTGCGAGTCCGGGCGCACTCCAGACGTCGCCCAGTAATAAGACCTCCTCGTATGCAAAGGGACACTTTGCGGCATCAGCGTTAGTGCGGGAGTCCTGATTGCATGAAGGATGCTTCAAGGCGCCGGAGGTATTTGTCGAAGCTCGAAGCAAATGCAACGGCATCGTCCAAGTAGACGAGGCAAGTCTGCCACTTCAACCCTGCCAGTACTGTGTCCCTAAGGCGTTGGAACGTAGCAGGCGGCGAGGCATTGACCTTAGACAGGAGGCATTGACCTTAAACTCGAAAAGCTCTTCTGATTTTCTCCCGGTTTCTCTCATAGGCCTCGATTTGCCAGTAGCCAGTGTTGAGTTCCAGCGAAGAGAAACTCCTTGCGTTATAGATTCGATCCAAGGCGTCGTCTATGCGTTTTTTGTCATTTTGTTCAGCTGACGATAATCAAGGCAGAAACGCAGCGTTCCATACTTCTTCACTAAAACCACGTGTGACACCCACGGACTCGTAGACAGCTCGATGATGTTGTCACGTAGCATTACGTGAACCTGTTTCTTGATGGCTTCGCGTTCCCGTGCCGAAATTTGGTAGGTGGTCTGATGGAGAGGGCGAGCATATTCGGTTATTATACGGTGCTTGGCGAAAGGGGACTGATGAAGTCTCGATGACGACGAAAAATATTCCTTGCATGGTATTTGGCTGTTCCTGCTTTTTGCCGAGAGAGACCTTGATTGACGTCAAAAGCTGATTCCGACGCTACGGTTTTCGTTGCAGGTCCCTTAGAAGCCCTCATAGCGAAGGCATTGTGAGATTCCACGAATTCATCTATGTAAGCGACTGTCGTACCCCTATTCAGGTTCCTGTACTCGTTGCTGAAATTTGTCCTCATTACCTTCGATTCGCTGTTATGCAGTTCTGATATGACTATTACGAAGCACACCTGGCGCCTTGATCCTAATCAAGTGGCGGTCGCCCTCGATTAGGCCTTGTAAGTACTTGGTACTGATTGGAATGATAATCCCAGAGAGCGGCAGAATGATGACGTTCCCTTCCATCGCATTCAACGCTTCGTAAGAGACGTTGCTATCTGGCGGCGTCGCATGCTCCGTGGAAAGCTTTACTGACCTCCATCGTCCGTTGATGACTACGCCGTGTTGGGCCGGGAAATCCATGCCTAGCATGACGTCCCTGGAGCACTGATTTATGACAATAATGTTCACCGAATAATGTTGTCGTAGATCAGACTCGCGCCGTGCAGATTCCGGTCTGTGTTAAAATGTGGCCCCCTGCCCTTCTATTCGGATATGTCGTCCTTCCCAGGCACTCTCTACCTTCTTCAACTTGGCGGCGAAAAGACCACTGATGACAGAGTAATTGACTCCTGTGTCGACAAAGGCGGTGACGCTGTGGCGGTCGACAATTACGTCGAGGTTGGTTGTTCGTCGTCTGGTGATGCTTTTGTGCCAAGGATGCGGAACACCGCTGCTTCGGCTTTCTTTGAAGCGCTGTCGTGAAAGCTCTGGCGAAGCGACGTGCTGAGGCTTCTTGGGGGTCGTCCTGTTGGGCGGCGGAGGAGGATCTTCAACATTTCGTTGTGCAGACACCGCACCTCAATTGATGATTGCTGCCTTTGGTTTCCCTGTTAGGTAACGGGCGATTGACAACAGGCTAGACCGGTGTACCTCTCCTGTTGTGGCGAGATGCAGCGGTTGGGCCACGGTGAACGGGACGCTCGTCGTCGTTGAAATTCTGCTCTGGTAACGTAGTCGGCGATGCCGCAAGGTCCTTCACCTTGCCGCGGATGCGGCGCGTTTACAACGAAGCCCCGTAGATCCATGTCACGGTACTGACAATAGCCGTACGTATGGCCAGCTTGTCCGCACTAGTAGCAGAGCGAGTGGTGGTCAGAGGACGCCATACGTTGGCTTTCTTCGGAAGGTAGTGCCGGTGAACAGGTGCGTGAGACGGCGTCGGGGGTGGCGGTGGTGGCTCTCGACGACCAGTGCGGGCGCACCTTGACTGCGGCAGCAGTGTAGGTCATCGCTTACGGTTGGGACTGCGGCGGTTCGGGAACTGGCAGCTATCGCTGGACTTCTTCGCGAACAATGTCTTCGATTAGAAAGAAGCGCAAGGCAAACCGCGGACACAAGAAAGAACAAGGCAACATAAGCGCTTCCCAGCCCACGAACGCTTCCCAGCTCCCAGCAGAAAAAAGTGGCACAATGTGCCATTAATCACGCTACGGATTTCAGTTGCGTTTCCTGCGCGAGCAACATGGTGTGCAGCATTCCTTTTCCATGTGGGCGCAAATACATCAGCTAGACGTACAGGTGTCTGCACACAAGGCTCATAGAACACCTTAGTTCTCAGAAAGGTTCCACCTTTACGCATTTCGCCTTCCATTGCAGTTAGTGCGGGTGTGAACCTGAATTAAGAAGAACTAGGGTTTTCTATTGAAGTCTGGACAACACCACCGGAGAAATTGTTGAGGAAATTCATATTCTTCTGAACGGTTCTTCGTGGTATAAGCCAGCCATCCTTAACTCTCCATCCCTGTGAATTTTTCAAGGAAAGTTTAGTGCCCTACGATTCCACATGGTATAGGCTTGATTGTGAGCATGCGTGTTTTGTTTTCCACAGTGTTTATAGTTATAAGTTTCTGGTCCTAACAATTCTTTAATTGCCTGCTAATGTATGGTTCTGTCAACTTTTTGGCATGCACAGTATGGGGGCACGTGTTCTTGCGTAATAGTGTATCTTTCCGATTCACGATGGCTGATATAATCGTGGCGTTGAATAAAATTCAGTTAGAAGTAAGCGCTCGTCCTCCCTTGTTCTTTCTTGTGTCTGAGTTTTGCTTTGCGCTTCTTTCCAATACGAACTCCTACAAACTCGCCCAAATTTCAGTCGTTTTAGTTGTCTTCGCTGGAGGCTAACGACGGGAAGATACGGCGCTGTTCTCGCAACAATCACCTCTATGGTTTGTCGTAGGTAGTCCGGGCCGAGTCCTCAGAGTTCTGCGTATATATGAGACAAGCTCCGATTGTGTTGGCAGGTGCGCATTCGAAGTCTGTTCAGTGGTCGTCGCCTTTTTGAGGAACTCCCGAACTGTATTGCGTAGGTTCCTTTGTAATCCGGCGACCCAGCTAGCACACAAGACCAAAAAGACGTCTTATTGGGGATTGACGTCTTTGTTCGTGGTTGACGTCTCAAAGACGTCGCGAGCGGGAGCCACATCACAGGCACAATGAAGGCGTCTCCCAATCGTCTTCGCGAGACCGAAAGTAAACGTGAAACAATACTGCCTGCTTGCCCCCCCCCCCTCCTCCACCTCCTCCCTCCCCACCGGAGATGCGAACACAGGGCATGGATCAAAGCGTCGGCGCGCGTCGGCAAAGTGCTCGACGCCGAGATGTTACCGGCTGCTATGGGCCCGAGAGAGATGCACCAGAATGTCTGGCTTCTCTCGCCGGTCGCTGGGTATAACAGGTGAGAGGGCGCAGGCTGGCGCACACGCGAAGCAAAGCCAGCGAAGCTCGTATGGGTGGTTGGCGGTGGAGTAAGTGTGCTTAAGTTGTTGGCGGTTGGCTCTGCTTTTGTTTAGGTTCTGGAGAAAACTCGGTAACCGTGCTGCAACTGCCGCGTGCGCTTGTGGGGTGCCATTTTGTTGTTTCTGCTTTCCTCCTTCTTTTATCCCTGGTTCAATCCCACCGCTTCTGTGACTGGATCCTGCAACATCAATGTCTACGTCTCGCCGAAAATAAATGTAAGTACCGCATTTGAATGGCGTGCCAGAATACCTGTGCGATCACTTATGTGTTCCGCTGATGTGGCAAATCGGTCTGTAACAGATACAATGAGCATTAATGCTATGTAAGCTATAATATAGTTGACGCGTCAACTTAAACACCAAGCAAGGCGACTTAAATTGCATTTAAGCCACATGGAAAATTTGTTGACGCTATGCGCAGTTGTAGTGCGCAGTCTGTGTATGGAGTAGCGTGCCCGTCGATCGCGCAAGGTCCCATTTATTAAAGGAGCCCTGCAACATTCGGAATCTCGATAGCAAACAATGCCGAACAGTCGTGGAGGTTATTGTGAACGCATGAGACAAATATTATTGAGCTGCGTGCACCAAGGAATTTTTTATTTCGCTTCAAACACAGCTGTAATTCACCTGCTCTTCTTTCCAACAAAGGCGGCCGACTACTTTGCTTGAAGGAGATATAGCCAGAGGAGTCAAACTTCCTATACCATCCATGGAACGCGATATTTGCTCGCAGCGCCGGACGAACGCCTGGTGTTTGGGGGCGGTACTAGAACATGGAGCATTGCAGACATGCACTGGGGGACGCCATCTTGATGAGGACTCAGGATCCGAGTGGCGGGGGGTGGGGGGGGGGGGCCAATTTAGCTCGGAATTATATTGGGATGCACCAGCAAGCCAAATTGAGCGAGCGGAAGGTATTCATATGGCGTGCGCGCAAGCTTCTTCCTGTTGCGCAACCAGCCACATGAAAAAAACGGCAATCGTTGCGCTCTGATTGATGAAGGTTCGCCCATCCCTCTATTTTTGCACCACTCATTATAAGTAAGACTTCATTTTGCTTACGTGTACACATACATTAGACAAGAATAAAGAGCATGAGTTCCTTTGAATGTTTTATTACACAGCTACTGCTGCAACCGTATCCTCATATGCCGTGCTAGCGTAGAAAAAAACGAGCAGCATGCAGATCGTACAGCCGTGAGCAGTGTTAGGGTAAACACGCGATCGCATGACCACTGTCGGTAAAGCGCCGGTGTAGCCAACGCGGCCGCACATGGAAGCAAGCTTGCCCATGCGCAGTAGCAAGCGATAACATGACGTCCTTCCAGCTGCATTTTTACACCGCGAATATGGGACTGGCAAGTATGCAGCACGCGACACAAAGCCAACCCTCCCGCCTTTTCTGCACATGCGCGGCCTTGGTTCTATGCGCGGCCACGCTTCCTACGCCGGCGCTCAGCGTACTGCGGCCACGCGCTCGCGTGTTCACTCAAACAATGCTCACCGCTGTACCTTTCGTCCGCCGGGATCCGAAAGAATTTTATGCCGGTGTGGCGTGAAGAATTTCGGCACCACTCAGTACAGCACTATGATGACGGCGCCAATTCATTCATGCGTCTGCTTCGCTGAAGCTTGCAAGCGTTTCGCTGAACAAAACTTTACGGTGGTGAAGCGGGCCTTTGAGACACCGTAGGCCGTAGTATACATGGGCGCACGACAAGGAACGCCCCTTTTCGCCGTGAGAAAAAGGAACGACTGCGCAGTTCCCGTTTTCAATCCTGAGTGGCTCTCGTATTTTCGCGATCTCGAGCTGCAACCTTTAGGTTCACTTACGTATTAAAAACGCCGAAGTTATAAGTAACCTGGATTAAATATAAAATGGAACAATTCATTTGTGCTGTGGGTAGTACAGCCCCAACAAGGATCGATGCGGTCAGGGGACAGAAAAAACCGGAAGTTCAACCCCTGATATAGAATTGGCTGAACTTACGATCACGGAAAGCTAGTCTGGAATTATATATTGTTATTTTTCATTAAAAATTAAAGGCAATCTGAGTACCTGTCTTTAAGATGACCCAAATGAGCGAAGCGACCTAGTCGGTGGCGCCAGTGAAGTTCTTGTTGAAAGAACAGCAGGCAGTTGTGGGTCGGTGCTGCTTGTGACATCACTTGTTGAAACAAGAGCAGGTGATTTCCTGCTGTATTTAAAACAAAACTGCAAATCCACTGCTCCTTCCACCACAATGCTCAGTGCGTTCAAAAAGTGTTCCAGGGTCTCTTTCACAAGAGTGCGCAGTGAGCACGTAAGCATGCCTCGAAAAAAGTCTCACGCTCTAAGTGTGAAGCATGTGTGTTACTCGACTTCTACATGCTGAGTATGGGAATGCATCCAAAATAAACGACGAATGAGTAATGTTTGCAGTATAACGTTCACGAGTGACATAATATTGCGGCAGTGGTAACATGAGCAAGTGCATCAAGTTTCCTGGGAAGGACGGCCCGAACACTACTATATATTGTAAATGAAAAAGACATCGACACAGCGCCTTTGCCGCAGGCCGGCTCGTCTACTCTGACTTCTCCTTTCTCTTCCATTGCTTCGCTGGGCACCTAGCGCGAGCGTCCGAGCATCGGCGGAATTCACTCACCTTCGTAAATACGCACCTAGATACATAGATACTTACGAAACGCGGTTTCGATCCCGGCCGCGGCGGTCGCATTTTCGATGGAGGCGAAAATGCCAGAAGCCCGTGTACTGTGCGTTGTCAGTGCACGTTAAAGAACCCCATGTGGTCTAAATTTCCGGAGCCCTCCACTACGGCCTTTTTCTCCTCTATCTCTTTCACTCCCTTTCCCCATACCCCCCCGGACGCTTAGCCGTGCTCCCTACATGGGCTGCAGAAATTAGCGTCCTTCCTGACCGAACCACAACGGACAACGGACGGACGGATGGAAGGAAGGAAGGAAGGGAAAAACAGAAAGGCAGGGAGGTTAACCAGAAAAGGCGTCCGGTTGGTACCCTACACTGGGGGAATGGGAGGGGAATAGAAAGATGGGAGAGAGAGAAAAACAGGGAACTAATGAAAAAGACGTTGTAGGACAAGTCCAACTGTCAAAGGTGTTCGCGCAAATCAGTCATCTTCAAAAAGCGCAAAAGTGCTTTTAAGCGCCTTGTGGGCCGACGAGCGATGAGGGCGGTGTTCGAGTAGCATCTGTAAAGAGACTGGCCGATCGTCAGGGTGGCGTAGCGTCTCAGCAAAGGTTTTTCCTTTCCTCGACGATCGCGGACAGTGGCACAGCAGATGGTCCAGGGTTTCCTCGGTGTCACACATCTCGCAGGTTGCACTGTCGATCGCTCCAATTAATGCGGAGTATGCCTTTGTGAAGGCAACTCCCAGCCAAAGTCGACAAAGAAGCGAGGCCTCATGTCGAGGAAGTCCTGATGGAGGGCGGAGATGCAGGGAAAGGTTTAGCTGGTACAGTCGCGTTCGTCTGATGTTTTGGTGAGTTGCACTCAACCAGTGAGAGACGGCGTGCCAGGTGTCGAAGCTGCATTGCAGCATCTGTTCTTGAGAGTGGAATTGGAATAATGTTCGCTTCTTGATGTGAAGTGCGAGCTGCGCCATCTGCGGACTCGTTGCCGCTGATTCCGCAGTGACTGGGCACCACTGAAAGTCAATCTCGTGACCATTTTTTCTGAGGTGGTGGTGAAGCACGATTACATCGTACGTCAGCTGCTCGTGGCAACGCCGCCTTCGAGTCCGAAAACACAGCCATTTCCTCGGCCTCTCAGTACGGATGAATTCTAGTGCGTGACGTAGTGCCGTGAGTTCTGCCGCCGTGGACGTCGTGACATGAGACGTCTTTAGTCGAAGCGTTATCCTCTGCGTTGGTAAGACCACCGCTCCGCCAGAACTGGAGGACGTAGTCGATCCATCGGTGTATACGTGTACGTGGTTACCGTACCGTTCATACAACGAAACACAGGATAATCACAGAGGACACAGCGAGACCAATACACCAAAACCGTTATCGTGTGGCCCTAAAAGAACGTGAGGCGATCCAACAGCAGGTTGGCAAAATGCTCGAAGACGACGTAATCAACACCTTCCAAGAGCCCCTGGGCGTCCCCTATAGTTTTAGTTAAGAAGAAGGACGGCCAGCCTACGGTTTTGTGTGGATTACCCAAAGTTGAATCAGGTGACAAAAAAAAGATGTATACCGCTTCCCCGCATAAGGGGACGCTAGCACAAGCGCGTTAGAAACGTGCAGTACACTCTAGTAAGGGGGAGAGGTGAGAGGCCACAGCCTCTTACTCAGCCCCTACACAGGCCGGAACGCGCACCGCGTTTGCGGACGCCATCACATGGACTGCTGAAAGAGTATAAGGCGTGAGAGGCCACAGCGTCTTACACCAGCTTCTTACACGCGCCGTAACGCGCTAGCACAAACGCATCATCATCATCATCATCATCATCATCATCATCGTTAGAAACGGGCAGTCTTTCGTTAATGTTGGGTATTTAGTGTCATCGTGGTGCATGTTTCCATGTGCGCTTCGTGGCGTAGTCCATGGCTTCAGGAAAGAGGTAGCTGATGATGATGATGATGATGATGATGATGCGTTTGTCCAGGTAGCAGCCTGGACACACAACGCCATCTATTGAGCCATTCATAAACTAAACTAGACGTGGCTACATACGTACATACAAAGGAGGGACAGACCCACACCCTAAGGAGCTTCGCCCCTAAAAAATAAAGGCAAGGAGTCCTCAACATTCGGAATCTCGATAGCACACGATACCGAACAGTCGTGGATGTTATTGTGAACGTGTGAGTCAAGTATTGTTGAGCTGCGTGCACGAGCGAATTTTCGATTCGGTTTCAAATACACCTGCTCTGCTTTCTAACAAATGTCATTAGCGCGCTGACTGCTTTGCTCCAGGCAGATATAGCATTGGCTGAACTTACGATCACGGAAAGCTAGTCTGGAATTATATATTTGTTTATTTTTCATTAAAAATTAAAGGCAATCTGAGTACCTGTCTTTAAGATGACCCAAATGAGCGAAGCGACCTAGTCGGTGGCGCCAGTGAAGTTACTTGTTGAAAGAACAGCAGGCAGTTTGTGGGTCGGTGCTGCTTGTGACATCACTTGTTGAAACAAGAGCAGGTGATTTCCTGCTGTATTTAAAACAAAACTGCAAATCCACTGCTCCTTCCACCACAATGCTCAGTGCGTTCAAAAAGTGTTCCAGGGTCTCTTTCACACTGAGTGCGCAGTGAGCACGTAAGCATGCCTCGAAAAAAAGTCTCACGCTCTAAGTGTGAAGCATGTGTGTTACTCGACTTCTACATGCTGAGTATGGGAATGCATCCAAAATAAACGACGAATGAGTAATGTTTGCAGTATAACGTTCACGAGTGACATAATATTGCGGCAGTGGTAACATGAGCAAGTGCATCAAGTTTCCTGGGAAGACGGCCCGAACACTACTATATATTGTAAATGAAAAAGACATCGACACAGCGCCTTTGCCGCAGGCCGGCTCGTCTACTCTGACTTCTCCTTTCTCTTCCATTGCTTCGCTGGGCACCTAGCGCGAGCGTCCGAGCATCGGCGGAATTCACTCACCTTCGTAAATACGCACCTAGATACATAGATACTTACGAAACGCGGTTTCGATCCCGGCCGCGGCGGTCGCATTTTCGATGGAGGCGAAAATGCCAGAAGCCCGTGTACTGTGCGTTGTCAGTGCACGTTAAAGAACCCCATGTGGTCTAAATTTCCGGAGCCCTCCACTACGGCCTTTTTCTCCTCTATCTCTTTCACTCCCTTTCCCCATACCCCCCCGGACGCTTAGCCGTGCTCCCTACATGGGCTGCAGAAATTAGCGTCCTTTCCTGACCGAACCACAACGGACAACGGACGGACGGATGGAAGGAAGGAAGGAAGGGAAAAACAGAAAGGCAGGGAGGTTAACCAGAAAAGGCGTCCGGTTGGCTACCCTACACTGGGGGAATGGGAAGGGGAATAGAAAGATGGGAGAGAGAGAAAACAGGGAACTAATGAAAAAGACGTTGTAGGACAAGTCCAACTGTCAAAGGTGTTCGCGCAAATCAGTCATCTTCAAAAAGCGCAAAAGTGCTTTTAGCGCCTTGTGGGCCGACGAGCGATGAGGGCGGTGTTCGAGTAGCATCTGTAAAGAGACTGGCCGATCGTCAGGGTGGCGTAGCGTCTCAGCAAGGGTTTTCCTTTCCTCGACGAATCGCGGACAGTGGCACAGCAGATGGTCCAGGGTTTCCTCGGTGTCACACATCTCGCAGGTTGCACTGTCGATCGCTCCAATTAATGCGGAGTATGCCTTTGTGAAGGCAACTCCCAGCCAAAGTCGACAAAGAAGCGAGGCCTCATGTCGAGGAAGTCCTGATGGAGGGCGGAGATGCAGGGAAGGGTTTAGCTGGTACAGTCGCGTTCGTCTGATGTTTGGTGAGTTGCACTCAACCAGTGAGAGACGGCGTGCCAGGTGTCGAAGCTGCATTGCAGCATCTGTCCTTGAGAGTGGAATTGGAATAATGTTCGCTTCTTGATGTGAAGTGCGAGCTGCGCCATCTGCGGACTCGTTGCCGCTGATTCCGCAGTGACTGGGCACCCACTGAAAGTCAATCTCGTGACCATTTTTTCTGAGGTGGTGGTGAAGCACGATTACATCGTACGTCAGCTGCTCGTGGCAACGCCGCCTTCGAGTCCGAAAACACAGCCCATTTCCTCGGCCTCTCAGTACGGATGAATTCTAGTGCGTGACGTAGTGCCGTGAGTTCTGCCGCCGTGGACGTCGTGACATGAGACGTCTTTAGTCGAAGCGTTATCCTCTGCGTTGGTAAGACCACCGCTCCGCCAGAACTGGAGGACGTAGTCGATCCATCGGTGTATACGTGTACGTGGTTACCGTACCGTTCATACAACGAAACACAGGATAATCACAGAGGACACAGCGAGACCAATACACCAAAACCGTTATCGTGTGGCCCTAAAAGAACGTGAGGCGATCCAACAGCAGGTTGGCAAAATGCTCGAAGACGACGTAATTCAACCTTCCAAGAGCCCCTGGGCGTCCCCTATAGTTTTAGTTAAGAAGAAGGACGGCAGCCTACGGTTTTGTGTGGATTACCCAAAGTTGAATCAGGTGACAAAAAAAAGATGTATACCCGCTTCCCCGCATAGAAGATTCACTCGACAGGCTTGGCAGCTCTCGTTACTTTTCATCAATGGACTAGAAGAGCGGGTATTGGCAAATTGAGGTAGACCCGAGCGATCGCAAAAAAAGCGCCTTTGTCACGCCAAATGGGTTATACGAATTTAAAGTCTTGCCTTTCGGCCTATGCTCTGCACCTGCTACTTTTCAACGGCTAATGGACACTGTACTTTCGGGGATCAAGTGAAAAACCTGCTTAGTCTATCTCGACGATGTCATAGTGTTTTCCGCAACGTTTGAAGAACACCTTGAGCGGCTTGAAGCGGTTTTTCACTCAATACGGTCCGCCGGCCTCACCTTGAAGCCGGAAAAATGCCACTTCTGCTTCGAGGAGCTACAGTTTCTCTGTCATGTCGTCAGTCGTGCGGGAGTCCGCCCGGATACTAGAAAAATTGCCGCAGTCTCACAGTTTCTAATACCATCCGATAAGACGGCTGTGAGGCGCTTTCTGGGCCTCTGCGCATATTATCGGCGATATTTTGCCGATGTCGCTCGCATTGCGTCGCCTTTAACTCGCCTCACGAGAGATGATGTCGCTTTTGTATGGGCGCCGAAGAGCAAGCAGCATTTGAGGATTTGCGCAACCGCTTACAAACGACCCCTGTCCTTGCCCACTTTGACGACACAGCTCCTACGATGCTTCACACTGATGCAAGCAATGTTGGCCTCGGAGCTGTGCTTGCACATTAGCACGAAGACACGGAACGAGTAATCGCGTATGCAAGCAGAACGCTCTCGCGAACAGAAGCCAATTACTCGACGACCGAAAAAGAATGCCTCGCCGTTGTATGGGCTGTTACGAAATTTCGTGCCTATTTGTACGGCCGGCCTTTCAAGGTTATCAGTGACCATCATTCCCTCTGTTGGCTCATAAACCTTAAAGATCCGTGCGGACGATTAGCACGCTGGAGCCTCAGACTGCAAGAGTTCGACATGACGATCATGCACAAGTCGGGAAAACGACACACAGATGCTGACTGCATGTTTCGGTCCCCCATAGAGTCGGCTTCCTCCGATGAAGACGCAGCAGCATTCCTCGGTCTTCTCGACACGTCTACCATAGCAAAACAGCAGCGTGACGACCAGGGCTTACTTGGCCTAATTCATTTCTTCGATGGACGAACTCGGACCGCACCTAAAGCTTTCGCAGGAGGATTATCATCGTTCTGCTTACGGAACAAAGTGCTATACAAAATGAACTTCTCATCAAGCGGATCCAGCAATCTGCTCGTCGTTCCAGCTGCCCTTAATAGTGAAGTACTACACGCATGTCACAACGAGGCCACTTCTGGGTACTTTGGCTACACGCGAACACTGAACAGAGTGCGGCAAAAGTACTATTGGCCAAGACTTCCCGCTGCCGTGGAACATCACGTTCGGACATGCATTGATTGTCAACGACGCTAGTCACCTCCAAGAAAACCGGCCGGTTTGCTGCAACCCGTTCAAGTCCCGCAAATTCCGTTTCACCAGATCGGAAAAGACCTCTTGGACCCGTTTCCTCCCTCTAATTTCGGTAAGTGCTGGGCCGTTCTAGTGACTGACTATCTGACTCGCTATGCGGAAACGAAGGCTATCCAGAGAGGCACAGCAGCAGAGGTAGCCCGATTTTTCGTAGAGAACATTGTGCTGAGACATGGCGCCCCTAGCATCGTCATTACAGACCGAGGCACCGCTTTCACTGCTGCACTCTTAAATCACGTTCTGATGCTCAGTGGCACGGCTCATCGAAAGACAACGGCCTACCATCCCCAAACCAACGGAGTGACTGAGCGCCTCAACAAAACACTCGAAGACATGTTGTCAATGTATGTCGATGTCGAGCACAAAAAGATTCACAGCATATCCACGGAGTGAATGATGATGAGTGGGCGAAGCTCCGGAGGTTCATCGTAGATCGTGCAGAGTTCCGGTTTAATTTAGTTAACGCGCACGCTACGAATCCTTATGGTTCAACTACGCGCAAGTGAAATCTTCCACCGGCACTTCATTGCAAGTCAAGATCCAGTGCCTATATATATATATATATATATATATATATATATATATATATATATATATATATATATATATATATATATATATATATATATGGGTGGCCGGTGAACGATTCTCCAGCGCGAGCAGTCGGTATTTTTCAATCAAGAAACTCGCTAGAAGACGGTGCCTGCGCCAACGTTGTCCCTCGCTGGTGAGGGCGCGTTCTCCTTCCGGTACAGCTGGTACAGCGTTCATCGAAGAAAGAGCGTTTCCATAGTCAACGCGCGCCTTTCGCTCTCTCTCTCTCTCACAAGACAGCAGATGGAAGACTGAGAGAGCTCGCGCGCCGGGAGGCACGCGCCGAGGGCGAGCGCGAGCCTCCCGGCGTTGCATGGCGTTGCATGGTATTGTGAGTTGTGTAGGTTACACGATACGACGATACGTGACAACCGACCCAAACCTTGTCCGCCGCGGTGGTGTAGTGATTACGGTACTCGGCTGCCACCCAAAAAAACGCGGGTTCGCTTCCGGCCGCGGCGGTCGCATTTTCGATGGAGGCGAAAATGTCAGAGGGCCGTGTACTGTGCGTTGTCAGTGCACGTTAAAGAACCCCAGGTGGTCTAAATTTCCGGAGCCCTCCACTACGGCCTTTCTCTCCTCTCTATCTCTTTCACTCCCTTTCCCCCACCCCCACGGACGCTTAGCCGTGCTCCCTACATGGGCTGCAGAAATTAGCGTCCTTTCCTAACCAAACCACAATCAATCAATCAATTTCAAACCTTAAGGAGCTTCGCCCCTAAAATTGGGACGAAATTCTGTCTTATATAACCTTCGCTTACAACACACCTAAGCAGCAAACAACACGGACCCCATTCAGCCTTGTCCATGGACGGGAAGTGAGGACGATGCTCGATGCCACGTTACGATACGAACCTGACGACACTGACACGGATGCCGAGGCATTTACATAACGCGCAGATGGCAGCTCGCACGGCTCCGAATACAGCAGCAGCAAGTGCACGACGGAGGCCGCTATAATGTGCATCACACGCCTGTTACTTACGAGACCGGTGACAAAGTATGGGTCTGGACACCTATACAAAAACGGGGACTATCCTAAATATCCTAAAATATTCTGAGGCGCTATTTCGGACCCTATCGTGTGCTGCGACGACTGAGTGAAGTCACATACGAGGTCATTCCAGATAGCCCCTGTACAAGCCGCCGCCGGCACCGTTCCGAACTCGTACACGTAGTCCGCATGAAGCCCTATGCCAGCGAGTGATTGTGCCGAAGACTACTTTTCAAAAAGTGACGCTAAGTGTTAAGCATCGGGGCTATGCTCATTTAGGAAGGGGCGAATGACGCGTGTGTTCTATGTAGGCATAAAGACGACGACGACGACTTATGCGTTTCAATGAACTCCGGCTAGTGGGGTTGGGGGGAAATTCGAGTCCGAAGAAGACCAAGAAGACCTTCCTGTTCCAGTGGCGTCAACACCCTGTTTTCGTTGTCTCTTTCAACGTGTTGTCACTCGTTCGCGTTGAACCGCGACAATATACACACAATCCTGTGAGTGTTAGATTGTATTGCATATATACCCAATAATCTGGACGGGGGGACGACCGCCGATGTTATCGAGTTCTTGAGGACGAGGACACCGGGACCCATGTCTGTGTTCAGTGTAGATGTGGAAGATATTTTCTACTCGTTGGAGCATGACACCCTGATAAAAAGTGTGAAGGACTGTATACAAGAGGACAATGATGAACTAAGGTTCCGGAACGATAGTGGTATATCTGTAGCGGCGTTCCTAGAACTATTGTCGGTGCACTTCAGGTCGACTTTGATTGATTGGAAAGGTGGAGTGTATAGGCAAAAATCGGGTGTTTGTATCGGTTCCAGGGTTGCACCTATACTGAGCGAGGTATACCTGAGCAGGATTGATTGTGACCTGGAAGTGGACTTGGGATCCGTGGCTCTTAAGACTTTGCGTTATGTAGACGATTATCTTGTTTTTGTGGAGAAGAACAGTTGTGTAACTTCTAGGGTGAATGTGCTGAAGATGTTCAAGGAAACGGGGCGGGGTTTGAATTATACCTTTGAAGTCCCAAAAGAAAATTGTATTCAGTTTTTGGATTTGAAAATCAAGATTGGGCAGGAGCACACTTGTGGGTTGTATTCGCCTAGGTCGGTCAAGCCCATTCTAGATTTTAGATCTTGTCACTCCAAGCTGGTGAAAAATGGTATAGCCATATCGTGCCTAGAATCTGCTCTGCGCAAATCGTGTCCGCATCAAATGTCGGAGGCTTTCAATAACCAGCTTAACAGGCTCAGGTTATCAAACTTTCCGGAAGTGAATCTAGCTTCCCTCAGCGAAAGGTTATTGATTAAGTTCAAGCAGGAGAGCAAGGACGTCGGTAACAAGGTGGCCAGAGATAAAGATAAGCCCATCATAAGCATTCCGTATCTACATGGGTTTTCCCACCGTATGAAAAAGGTTGGAAATCGATTTGGCGTTAAGGTGGTTTTTTCATCAAGGAACAAGTTGGGTCGCATTTGCGCAATGGTAGATAGGAAGGCTGAAGGTAAAGAAAACAAGTGGAGTGTATGTGATGTCAAGCACCGAGATCGGGACGGTTTGGCTGAATGTGGGAAGGGTGCTGTGTATCTAATTCCCTTGTCTTGCGGAAAGTGTTGTATCGGCCAAACCGGCAGATGTCTGAACAATCGTTTGATGGATCACAGGGCTTCATTGAAGGCCCACCCTTCATCTAATTTATGCTTACATTGCAGAGATTGCAAATGTCATCCGCTGTTGCGCCAAACGAAAGTGCTGTCCCGGCATAAAGATAGGAAAGCGCGAGAGGTTGTTGAGGCGTTTTTCATTCATAAGCACGGCAATATGTGCGTCGCTAGGCCTTCGGTTCTGTTACACCAACTGGAGATTGATTATTTAACCGCCAATCTCTAATCGGTCCACGTGATTTTATCCTGTTCTTTATACATATGTGGTTTTTCTTCAATAAATCTTCAGTTGCTAGTCTGCGCTCGTGCGTTTGTCTTTCTTGTCCGTGTTTATTTCGCGCAGTTCGTTTCTGTCATGGATCGTGAAGAAGCGCCTTCTTTCTCCTGCTCGCTGAGTCACATACGACTTCGATTATTCCTACTGCTTCTACTGCTCGAGGCCCGTGGTCGACTGTTTATATAGCCTTGGAAAGCCGTACTAGAAGTTTCGGTGCGGCCCACGTGATACAAGCACGCACAAAGTTGGGAACCTTCTCGCCCTTTCTCGGTCCTTCGTCGCTTGGCTGGCGCCTCTTTCTCCCTCTCACTGCGTGAGGAGCGTCGGTGTGTACTCTCCGCCTCCTCCCTCTCCCTACGTGTCTTGCGCGCGCGCTCGCTGCGATAAGACGCTTTCTACAAAATTCTCCCCTTTTGGAGATTCGGCGTGACCTTGGGCGCCTCTTCCGTGCCCGCCGCTTTTCTTGTTGTTTTCTTTGGCTTTCCCTTCAGATCGACGCCGGGTTTCTCGTCAAAATAGGCACTATTTTCTGACACTGCCCCCACTTTAAAAATATTATAATATAATATTCAAAAACACACAAAATAGTGCACACACAAAAATACGCCGCATAAAGTTCCACAAGACTCTCTGACAGTCAGTAGCACTTAAGTCCACACAAGAGTTGAAACACATGAGTCCACACATGGCACGACGCGTCACTTTCACAATTAACCGCGCACGCAGGTCACATAAATGTTTATCGTACATCGCGTATACACGCGTCACAGAATAACTGAAACACCCTCTTATCGCTTCACATAATACTTAGCACAAGAATGGTCTCAAAGTTTACAAAATATTCAAATCGATGAACAAATCGCAAAGCACGATTTAAAACAGGGAATGTCGCGGGAGCCAACGTTTCGACAAGCGGACTTGTCTTCAATTGAAATGAAAACGTTGTTTTACCCAAACCGAACACTTTACAACAATAACTTGTGTGTATGCTCCCAATCGGTTGCGTAACGGCAGGAAAAGATTATGTATCTCGGTCACTATTAAATTGTGTAGTTTCCTCGGCCACACTCAACATGTGGTAAAAAATTCGTTACTGCAACGTCATCAATGCGGTTGATAACTGCATCCTCTCTACACGTGCCTTCAATCCAGACACATGCGGGTTTCGCTTCATTAAAAACATTGTTGAATGTAACTGTGAAAATATGTGTTTTTTTCGTCTGACCTTTGTTGATGCGCTCTTTTGACAATAATCATGTTGCGCCTACTATCGCAAGTTTCCACCCTTCATAGTATGTATCTATTTTGCTTAGGTTAGAGGAGTAGCCAGTGCATTCTTCATCTGCATTGATGGTCGACCACTGCTCTATTGTGTTTAACTCGTAACTTATGTATCTGAATACTTCATGCCGCGAATTTCATACTTTTTTAAAATTTTTTCTGGTTTTGTGTTCATTCCAAGTGTGACGATGTTCACCGTACAGACTTGTGTAGTATGGTTTACTCATGAGTTTCTATAGGCTGCCTTTGCATTCCCTGTATATGCTGTACATGTTTGCGTCTCACCATGTTGCAGAAAGTTTTCTGTAGAATAAAGGAGTCAAAAATGTTTTCAATAAATATTTCCAGCAATATTGCAGCCTTAATCGCTGGCCTTGTTTGCAGTTATTTTGCGAGTGGCATTTCATAGGGTTGAGTGCATTCAGCAATGTATCTTCAGCTTTCAGATCATGGCCATGTGAACCATGGGCGAAAGCTACAACTGTAGCCTCACATAGATTGTGAAACTTTGTGATTTGCTTTAATATGGGACAATTTAGCATCTATACGCAGAATCGTGACCATGACATATCGACATTTCTCAAAACATTACAAATGTTTTCATTGGTATACTGTTGACCACTCACTGATAGCATTATTTCCAGATGCTAAGCGCAGAGCATATATGACTTATTGATGGGCCTTGTACAGACAACGGTCGGTGTCATATATATATATATATATATATATATATATATACGTGTGTGTATGGAAATAGGTATATATAAAATAAGAAAAATATATATATAATAAAGCAGACCTAACTGCTGGAACTATGATCCAGCTAATTAGTGGAACACTGGAGCGTGTAGAGCCCAGTGCAGTCAAAGAAACACTGTTCCGCATAGCTGAGCCTTATGTGGGGCGCTGCTCCACTTACATAAGCGGAACTTTTTTGCAAAAAAGTTCCGCTTACTAGCTGGAACTTATCTGGAACTAGATTAAGAGTGTACAGAACGCTGAACAAGCTACCTTTAGAATTGAGCTTGAGTTGCAGCTGCTGGCGATTGCCGGTGAGGTTCACTCCTCGGCTCTTCATATCGAGGCTTCGGATCGTTAGGTCCTCGTGCACCCTCGATGTTTCCAACGATCAGATCGGGTTCGCCATACATAGAGCAGTAACTCTCCCACTGTAGTAGGGGGTTTCCACTTTGATCCTCGCTCAGGGAGCTTCCTTCCTTGCTGTACCATCAATTAGGCAAACGATACCTTTCGCCCCTGTGAGCTCGTGGTTCCGTAGGAAACTTTTCCGCACAATAACCATGCTCTTGCAAGTGTCCCGTAGCACACTTCCAATCCTTCCTGCTACCTTCCCAGTAAGTGCTGGCATATTCTTAACCAGTGATCCGGACCGAGCGGTCGTTATGGCACCAACGACTGGAACCTTCCTCCCGTCGTCAATTTCCAAAAAGCCTTGAACCTTTTCATCTTCTTCCTTTTTCGGCGGGGCATACACACGTGATACTTGCTAAACTTCTTTCGCCCCATTCCAACATGTGTCGGCTCTGTGAGCGCTCTGTCGACATTTAAAACACTTCGCAGTAGGGCGAGAAAAATTTGTTCGGCAATCACTAGGACGATGTCCCAGCCGATTACACAAGAAACACCTCGTAATAGGCTTCGGAGGGTTTCTTCTTTCATCAGGTGTCGATTGCTTCACATCTTCCAGTCCCTCCCTTCTGATCTTGCCAAGATTGATGCCTCCTGGCGCTTCCAAAAATTGATCTGCTAATTCCAGCATGTCACTAAGAGACGACTTTTCTCTCTTTGAGATAAAGAGACATGCTCGGGCGGCAACTGACGAGAAATTTCTCCTTAATAAGACGTTCTCTAAGCGCACCGTACTCCTGTTCAATTTCTCAAAGTTCAGTTCACCGATCAAAATAGTGGCTGAGCCGCGCAGGTATACTGCGTAGCATTCTCTCTATCGGCGGGCTTTCCCGCCCTATGTCTCGGAAGCCTTCTACAGTGACTTTAACACTTGAGTAATTGGAGGCATCCGCAGGCGTTAACCTGCTGTACTCACTGAGCGCTTCGCCGCTCAAACAAGTGCTCAACGCCGTTGCCTCAGGCCTTCTAGCAACACTTTCAACTCTATGGAAGTAGGCGTCTAAATCATCCTTTCATTGATCGAACGCCACTAGCAACTTGCTCAGATTCAGTCGTAACGAGCACTCTTCCATTTCCGTGCTGTCGACTCGAATGGGCGCGTCAACGCGCTGCAGCAGTCGGAGACGTTCGAGCTCCAACTCATGCTGCCTTTGCCTTTCTCTCTCAGCCATTTCAGGTGCGATCTGACGTTCCGTCGCCTCCCCTCATTCTTTCATTTGTCTCTCCATCGCTTCCCTTTCTCATTCTTTTGCCTCTCTTTCTCTTGCTCTTTCAGCTACTAGCCTCTCATTCTCGACCTCTGCTTTTAGTTGCTGTTTTAGTCTATATCTTTCTTCTTTCATCTGTCTTTTCATCGCTTCCCTTTCTCGTTCCGCCCTTGCAGCATTTTGTCTTTCTCTTTCTGCAGCTTCCTTTTTTCTCTTGGTTTACCCATTTCCCTAACTCAGCTCCAGCCAGACCCATGTTTTCATCGAGGGCAATAATTTTCTCAAGATCCATGGTGCCCTTCCACAAATTCTAGCCGCGTGCACAAGCAAATATCTACCTATACTCCGACTCTCAAAATTTTCTTGCACACAGGTTAACGAGAACGTTGTGCAACACACACTACCGTCTATGTCAACAAATACACAACCCAAGGCTCGTCCTCCCTACTTTGAACACACCTAAGCCCCAAAGAAGTTCTAGTCGCGGACGCTAGAAATACTGTCACGAGTCCCGAGCTGTGAGGTACGGGACGCAATCGCCTGAAAAGATCCCAAAGATCTGTTATGTTGGGTTCGTTGTTGGAGCGCGTGAGACAAGGGACCAGCCCAGTCGAAAGCAGAGGTGGAACTGTCTTTATTCAGAAGATACTAATTCAGGACGCGTTTCATAGGTGGCGCTAGCTGTTCGTTTAGTTCAAAGACGACATACAGGTGTCAGGAGAATAGGAAGCGAGGTCTAGGGCGCATATATAACACGCCCTTCTTTTTAATGAGGATCGGCTTTCTAGGTAACGAGAACACTACAGAATTATGTTCTTAGATAAAGCCGAGTCAACTAATACCTCAAATTAGAAACGTTGTAAGTGATATTAACCTGTTACGCGAAGCTACTCTGTACGCGAAGTCGCTTCTTAAGCTCCGATATCGTGCAGGAGGCTTGATTCTTCTTCCAGAGCGAGTAGTTTGAGGTGGGCGAGGCTGTTCCTCAGCATGTTGTGTTGTGGCTGGTACTGGGGGGCTAGATTCAGCAATGTCGTAGTCCTCCGGCGAAGCCTCTGTATCAGTCTTCTGTGCGGTTTTTCGTCGAAGATGGATACGATTTCTGACAAAGATGCCTCCGGTGTCTGTCTTTACGGTGTATCTTCGGGGTTCTGGACCGACATTCACCGCGGTGGCTTTTTGCCATTTTTTATTGAGGTGAATCCACACTGGCTGACCAGGAATTAGTGCAGGGAGATTTCTTGTGTGGCGATCACCATGTTTGTGCTGCTCCTTTTGCCTTTGCTGGAGAAGCGTATGGTGAGGTGCCGTCGGGAAGCTCGGTTCCAGTACGATTGGAAGGAATGTGCGTAGCTTCCTGCCCATTAGCAGTTCTGCTGGAGATTTTCCCCCAATGTTGGAGTTGAGCGATAGTTGAGCAGTACTACTGCGAGGTCCTTGCCTTCTTCTGCTGCCTTTGTCATCATTGATTTGACTGTTTGGATGGTCCGTTCTGCTTGGCTCTTGCTGCGCGGATACAGTGGCGATGAATGAACATGTTTGATGCCCCAGTCAAAAAAGACATTTCTTAGCTCTGCGCTGTCAAACGGTGGCCCTTGGTCAGATATTACGACATTTGGTATGCCGAACCTTGCGAAGGTATCCTTTAGTACTTGTATTAGCGCATAGGCTGTGGTACTCGTCATCTGCCGTACCTTTATATACTTGGAGAAGTAGTCTACTATTAGAAGGTGTCTTGCCTTTCAGATGGAAGAAATCCATGGCAAGCTGCATCCAAGGGCGCTCAAGCAGAGATCTGTCCAATAGTGGCTGCTGAGGATTAGCATTCCGATGTAACTGGCATATGTCGCAGCTGTTTACCAAGGATTCAATGTCCTTGCTCAAAGATGGCCAGTATGCACATTGGTTTGCTAAGTTCTTGCAAGCAGTGATTCCGCGATGAGTTTGGTGCAACGTCTGAAGTACAGTTGCTTGACAAATGTTGGTATGACTAATCGTTGGCCATAGCATACGAAGCCTTCTGTTATGTTGAGTTCGCTTCTGTTGTGGTAGAATGGTTTGACGATGTTGTCGACGTCTGAGTCTCTGAGACTATCCATCCTGTATGTAACTTGCCACTTTTTGTAGTGCTTGATCTTGCGCGGTCCCCTCTGCAATTTGGCAAAGTCGTGGGGGAGTTGCTTGGATCAAGGTTGATATGAGAAGTCCCTGATCATGATCCACTGTTTGAATCTGGCAAAATGAGTCTGGAGCTCGTGACAAGGTATCTGCTGCTATCATTTGCTTGCCTGGAACGTAGGTGATAGTGATGTCGTACCGCTGTAGTCGAAGGAGAAGTCGTTGGATTCTTGGTGATAGTTTGTTGAAGTCATTATTCTGAATGCCGATCAGTGGCTTGTGATCCGATTGCACTGTGATGTGTCGCGCGAAGATGTAGTAGTGAAATCTTTGGCATGCGAACACAACAGCCAGAAGCTTTTTCTATTTGTGCATACCGCTGCTGGGTGGTTGTAAGAGCTGTTGATGCGTAAGCCACAGGTCTGCCTTCTTGCAGTAGCACTGAACCCATTCCATAGGAGGTGGCATCCGTTGAGATTGTGATGGGCTTTGAGGGATCAAAGTAGCGAAGCACCGGTGCAGTCGTTAGCTTCGACTTAATGAGCTCCACTGTGTCGGTATGTCGCTGCGTCCAGTGCCAGTAGACATCTTTTTTCAGTAGTTCACGTAGAGGTGCTGTAGTTTCGGAGAAGTTGAGAATAAATTTAGTTAGGTAGGTTGCCATTCCCAAAAATGTTTGCAGTTCTTGCTTGTTTGATGGCATTTGGATGGATTTGATGGCCTTCACTTTATCTTGGTCTGGAGCTATCCCTTGAGATGTGTTGATGACCCAAGTACGTAATTGCTGTCAATCCCAGCCGGAGTTTGGCTTTGCTGAACTTGAGGTTGTTGGCGCGTGCTACTGTGAGCACATTTCTGAGGTCTTTCGCGTGCTCTTCAATGCTCTGTGATGCGACCAGAACATCGTCTAAGTAGGGCTTGACGGCAAGTTGCCACTCAAATACCCTGTCAATAGCTTGCTGGAAGAGTTCGGGTGCTGTTGCGAGACCAAATGGAACGCGAAGAAATCGATATCTTCCCCAGGGCGTAGTAAATGTGCACAAACGCGATCTTGCTTCATCCAAGACAAGTTGGTAATAAGCACTCCTTGCATCAAGAACGGAGAATATCTTCGCACCGCTCAAGTTTGCACGGAGCCCCTCTGCCACAGACACCTGGTAATGTTGCCTTTTGATGGCCTTGTTTAAGTTCCGGGGATCTAAGCATAGTCGGACGCTGCCGTCTTTCTTGGTGATGATAACAATCGGATGGACCCACTCGGAAGGCTCAGTGGCTTGGCGATGATTCCATTTTGTTGCATTCGTTCCAGCTCTGCTTTGACTCTGTGCTCTAGGCGCTGGGTACGCGGCGTGGAGCAGACACCGTGGGAGTTGTTTCTTCCTTTAGCTGTATGGAATAAACTCCCGGTAATTTTCCGATGCCTTCAAATACATCAGGAAAGTCGTAGAGCACTTCTTCAAGTCGTTGTGTTGCTGTGCACGCAGCTACAGTTGATCGCTGCGGCTGCCTTCTCGTAACGAGATTCAAGGCTTTGCACGCGTTGGTGCCTAAAATCGGCTTCAGCGGTTGGCTGACGACGAGGAACTTTAGGTTACATTCGTTTTCTCCAGCTGAGGAGTGCAGTTCGCATTCAGCTTCGATGGGAAGTTGCTGTACCGTGTAGGTTGTTACTCGTGCTGCTGTTGGCTTGTATACAGGTTGCGAAGCCCACGTGTTGAGTTGACTTTTGGGCATTATGTTTACGTCGGAGCCAGTGTCTAGATTGAACCTGATGTCGTAGCCATTTACACTGACCGTTTCTGTCCACTCGGACTTGCTGTTTACGTTGTGGAGGTCAAGACTCTCCAAGAAAAAATCTTGTTGCTGATCCTGTTGCTGCAGATCTTCAAGGAGACCTATTCGCTGGCGGGAGGTGTTGCTGCCTCGTTGGCCTTGTCTGCACAGGCTGGCGAAATGCCCGAATTTGCCACACTTATAGCAGTTGGAACCGTAGGCAGGGCACTCGCGTGTTCTGTGCGTTGTTCCATAGCGCGAGCACTTTTGTTGCGGCTTCGGCTGCGGTTTCTGTTGCCGGTTCCTCGTTGTTGCTGGTTTTCGTGAGTTCCATTGCTTGGGCTTTTGTAGAGCTTGCACTTCGAAATTCGGCTCTTGAAGCTCTCTTACGTGCTTCTTGGAAATTTCCGCTGCCTTGCACGTTGTTATGATCTTGTCGAGTGTGAGGTCCCGTTCACGAAAAAGACGCTCTCTCAGTGCTCCGTCTCGTATTCCTACGACGATGCGATCTCTAATGGGTCGGCCTTTCCTCTCCCCAAAGTCGTAGTTTTCCGCTTGCCTCCGAAGCTCTGTCACGAACTCGTCGAATGCTTGGTTTTCTTTTTGTTTCATCGTGTTGAACACAGCAGATGCCTGTATTACGTTTTTGTATGGTCTGTAGAGGGCGTCGAACTGTTCGAGGATGTACGCAACTTGATCCGTCGGCTCTCGGCCATCGGTGTTTGGAGGTGTGGAGGAGGGAACGTCTGGGCGACGCGTCGACCGTGGGGCCCGACAACATGGAGAAGTAGGGCTCGAAATGTGCTGGTGGTTGCAGAAATGCACTGGCCATAGTTACGCGTGGTCGGATCACTCTGACACCATGTTATGTTGGGTTTGTTGTTCGAGCGCGTGAGACAAGGGACCAGCCCAGTCGAGAGCAGAAGTAGAACTGTCTTTATTCAGAAGATACTAATTCAGGACGCATTACATAGGTGGCGCTAGCTGTTCATTTAGTTCAAAGACGACGTACAGATGTCAGGAGAATAGGAAGCGAGGTCTATGGCGCGCATATATAACAGGATCAACGTATAAATCCCCCGGAAATAATCCAACCAAAGCTTAGAGAACTAGGTATTGGTCCCCTTCAGCACACTAGCAAATTGCCAGCATTGGTTCAAAGACAGAGTCAGACCCAAGGGTAATCAGACAAAACAAACATATTCTCATCAAACAGGCAGTTACACAAAACGTGCACAACCACGGCTCTTCACAATATAAATACAGATGGGTTACAGCGTTACATGAAACCAACAAACACGAACAAGCTACTGCACTGCAACAAAGAATAAAACACAAAGAATCCTCATCTCCAGTTACTCGAGATGCCTTCTCGACGCGAACCTTGCAGGCAGGGCTCGTTAGCCGGCTCGTGGAGCAGCGCCTTCTTTTTCTTCTCGCTGAGTCACATACGAATTCTATTGTTACGACTGCTTTTACTGCTCGAGGCCCGTGGTCGACTGTTTATACAGCTTTGGAAAGCCGTTCTAGAAGTTTCGGTGCGGCCCACGTGACACAAGCACGCACAAAGTTGGGAATCTTCTCGCCCTTTCTCGGTCCTTCGTCGCTTGGCGGGCGCCTCTTTCTCCCTCTCACTGCGCGAGGAGCGTCGGTATGGAGTGTAGTGTAGTGGTCCTTGTTTATGTCCTGCAGGACATAAATAAGGAGAGAGTCGCTATGCACTCTGCTTCCAATCTCTCCCTAGGTCAGTCTTGCGAGCGTGCTCGCCGCGATAATACGCTTTCTACAAAATTCTCCCCTTTTGGAGATTCGGCGTGACCTTGGGCGCTTCCTCCGTGCGCGCCGCTTTTCTTGTTGCTTTCTTTGGCTTTCCCTTCAGTCGACGCCGGGTTTCTCTTCTATATACGCACTATTTTGTCAAAGTTCCAAATATGTTTAAACAACTTCTTCCACACTTCCTTTTGAACATTTGTGGTTTTATTTTTCTCTCATTTCTCATTTTCTTCTTTTTTAAAACTTGCCCAAGTTAGTTTCTCAATAAAATGTTGATCTAGCAGTGTTGTGACTTCATGATCATTGCATAGGGTCCTCCTTGTTAGGCCCCTTGCCAAGAAACTATAGGAAAGATATGCCATTACTATTTGTGGTAGATTTTGTTCATACTATAGAAGTACATGCTACATTGATTTTTGCCTGAATGGGAACTAATTGTGACTTAAATGCTAAGACTGATGAAGCCTTTGCAGGCGAATGTGTGCCTACATTATTGCACTATTATTGCTATGTTGGACACAATGCTGATGCTTTGACCCACCAGAAAAAAAAAGAGTTCCAGGCAAGTGCGACGCCAGCACTTCTTCTTAGGACTTGGCTACGAAAGTATTCAGCTGGCACTAACCCCCACTTTGTAGCACCGAAAAGCTTATGTCGCTGCTGGTAACATAGCAGGTCGCAGGTGCAACCGTAAGGCAGGGAGGGACGGCGTCCGCGGATCGGGGGTTCCCCCCAAAATTATGATCCCGTTCACATCTTTAGAACCGCACAGTTAATGCCCTAGGCGTCCAACAAAATACCTTAGTGTCATTTGAACCCCTAAGGCGTTAGCTCTAATGTCAGATTTTCATTTATATATTCTTATGGTGGCAACCAGATCAAAATTTTGGTGGGCGCGCCCCGTTCACGAGCACGATTCCTGCTTCTTTTTCATATTACAGCTAACTTTTTGGGAACAGCTTTCTTATAACGTCTTTGATAAATCCTTAAACGGATTCAGAAATCCCAGGAAATGGGGTTATTGGAGTCTCCTCTAAGCCGTCGAAAATACCAGCTTTTTGAAGACGTTTCGAACACGTTAACGAAACGTCTGCTTTATGTTCAACAAGCCGGACATTAGAAGAGATATACGACGCATCCTAGACTAATGCTTCTTACGCGTGCCGTCTCTGCGATGTCGTTAACATCTCAAATATCCGCTTCGAAGGCGTAATAAACCATTTGTGTGCTCGCTGGGGAAGAGCTCCTGCATCACTACTCGCATTAGCAGGCGGGCATTCTTCTTCTCAGACATATCGGCGTTGGCGTGGCTGAAAAGTCGCGTAATTTCTTCGGTAAAGGTCCTAACGTGTTCCTTCGGAAGCTGCACCCGTGTCTCTAGCAGTAATACGCTTCATTCCTTGCGCACGACGCATGAGATGGTTTCCAAGAAAGTGGAGAGAAAGATGTCCCAATTTTAAGGTATGGTGGAAAAAACAGCGCGAACACAAGGACGATGGAAAAAAGGAACATACACCACACCGTTTTTCATCGTCCTTGTGTTCGCGCTGTTTTTTCCACGATGCCTGACGAACTAGCCTGCAAATCCATCCTATTAAGGTATCGACTCTCGGTTCTCGGACCAGGTCCTGACAGCGTCATCTAGATAGAAATAGGTGTGACGCAGCTTACCTTCGAGGTCCCACTTGACTTGTTGAAGGCGGGTGACGCGGCGCAGGTGTCAAGCCAGCTTTCCTGTTCCCCATAGGACGACCCGCAGAATGTAGGGGGGGCTCTTTGGGTTGCTGCACAACCACGGTTTCCTGAAACACTGTTACCTGTCACCGTGGATGCCCTTTTCATTGTAGCCTTTGTCGTCTTGTCCTTATCGGGAAGTGGCTGGTATTCTGGCGGTAGTCCTAAGCTGTCTGGGGCTAGCTCGAAGGGCCGGGTGTAAATCGTCCTCTTTGCGGCGTGGACATGGCTCACGGCGGGACGTGAGCGTACGGTACATGGACCTGGAAGCACCTCCACCAGATATCACGTGGTCGTGATCACGAAGGCCGCAGCAAACTCAGGACGTTGGCAGTCGAGCAAACGGACAGAAAGCTGAGCGAGTTGGTAAGGATCCATAATGCAAGGAAGAGGCGTGCAAAACACGCACACAAGGGAAGTAGACAACACAAATAGCCAGCGTTCGTGTCGTCCGATTCTCTTCCCTCGTGTCCCTGTTTTGTACGCCTCTTCCTTGCATTATGTTAGTCGAACTGCTTACTTGGCGAATCAGTGACAGTTAAAGCAAATCATTACAAGGTGATTGCGAGGTGAACACCGAATATGGTGCTCACGTAAGAAAAACCGGCGGTGAAATTACGGTTCGACGGTGAAAACTGACGAGTGGGGAAAGGCGTCGGGTTTTAAATTCTGTTATAATCACTGATTTTCTAGAACGCGCTCAAATGTGCGTGTTTGTTCGAACGGCCCATACCATTCACGAAGCCGCACGCAAGATAAGCGACATCTCCGCTGCGCGTCCCAAGAAAGTAATATCGGCGTTCCCCGTAAACACACCAAAGCAGTGTGTCACAACGCAGTTTGCGCAGGTCCTTCTGTCACAGATGAGGACAGGTACCGAGACCGTGCCGTAATGCTTAATGATGTCCCCGTTGTAAGAGCGGAGTTGCAATGATGGCTCTCGGGGGTCCGATGTTCAGTTTTCTGTGCAGAAATTGTGGTATTAGTTTCGCTTGGGATCCGTGTCCACCTCCACTGACTCTTCTTTTTTACCGATCGTCGCTTTGACAAGCCAGTCGCGGTTTGTGCTAACCTCGAAGTTATCGTCACGCTGTACTTCCCCGACCCGACTCCTTGATCTGAAACAAACGGCGCAGTGGTTCAGTGCCTTGCACGTACAACAAGTATTTCTGAAGCCTGGGCACCCTTCTTGATAGTGTGGAATGCTTCCATTATCTCCCTAGGCAACTTACCCTGGTGTTATCGGACGTGGGACGACACCTACAATAACGCCAATGCAACCACAGGTGCGAATGCGCTGAACCCTTTAACGAATACTGGTGTTCCTTCAACCTGGTGCTCAAACGCCGGACGGTTTGACCAATAGATACAGCTGACAACAGGTGAGCGGGGTGGAGTACACTACATTATGAAATCGATGACCACAACCTTGCTTAACCTTGCAGTCCTGGCTGCTTCGATCCCTTCCGTTCCCCATGCGCCTGCTTATAGCCGCGCAAATTCCTTAGTTCGTTTTTGCTAGAGAACACGGCCTTAATCCTGAACTTGGACGCGGCCTTTTTTTTTCAGTCTGAGTACAAGTGGACGTACGGTATAAGTTCATATCTTATGAATTCCGCTGATCTGCGTGACCCCCTTTCATTTCTCTGAGCGACTCATCGCAGGTCGATGAAATGACAGAATTAGGATATCCTGTGCCTCTCAGCCTTCTCACCTGATTGTAAACACTCTGCTGCAAAAGATGAGGGCAGCTCTTGCGAAGGGCGGATCTGATCGCGGAAGTTGCAGTACCTTATTGAATGTGTTTGGTTGATCAACTAGAACTTCTGATTCTTATGGCGTTTTTCGCTGGCAGATTCGGAGCAGGTTTTTTTGCTCCGCAGCGACGAATCCGTGTTTTTCTGGTCGAGCGGGAGCGGGCTGGTGCGTTTCACTGGCAGATTCGGAGCAACTCAAACCACGCAATAGCGCTCTGACTTGCTCCAGCGCCGAGGCACGGATTCAGACAGATTTGGGCGGAAGCGGGCCGCGTCCTCGCCTCCTCGCGTCACTTCCGTCTTGTCTGTCAAAATGGCTGCGTTCGCTGCGGCTGTGGAGCTGGAGTGTACAGGAAAGTGGAGCTCGCGTTTAGCGATGACAGCAGGAGAAGCAGCAGCTCTTCCAGCTCAGAAGACAGTGATTACGAGGTGCTGTACGTAGCGTCGTCCGCCGTACGTGTGACGTCGCGCCGCTGGCCACCGTTTGGTTCTCCCCGCCGCTCGAATAGGTCTGGTGTAGGCTGTATTTACTGGTATGGCGTGTAATATATTGACTGCGATTCGGTTGTGAAGTGAAATAGCTTACGAATCAGTGTAAGTATGTTTAAAGAGGAAAGCAGCACCGGTTTTCAGAATACTCGATAGATCTGAAGCCGCGGTACGAAAGGTAAACAGCGGCACTGGCCGTTTCACCGACGCGGCTCGCTTCGTTTCCATCGTTGCGCTCCACACCGATGTTTCAAGAAAACCGACTGGATGTGTTAACGCATGACATGTGAATACAAACGTTTATCGTGTTGGCAAAAGTAAGCGCTTCATTGCGAGCTCGCGGTTCGTCGCGAACGACGACGGGCTAGCAGCGGCGTCGTTCTAGGTAAGCCTACACTCGGAGTCGTCATTGACGTAGGACTGTTTGAATGTGTTTGTCGCTCACGGAGACACACCTTTATCGAGAGTGTTCTTCAATGGTGTTATAGAGCAGGGAAGTGCAAAACTCTTTCTTTTCTACTTGCTGATGAAGACACGAACTCTTACGAGCGCGTATGCCAAGGTGCAATATGCAGCCGAGCCTACGACCGTACGTGCTCATCGTTTCCCTCCCCATCCATCGTACGCTTCACGCCGGAGCTAACGGTACCGAACGCAGAATCATACCGTGTACTTGGCGCTTAGTGCCCTCTCTGAGTAATAAAGCTTGAGCACAGAATGCGTGAATTGAACGTAAACAACTCTGAAACAGCTCCAGCCAAACTGTGCCCGGGAAAGCCATCTTTGGTTGCGACGGAAACGCATGGAGCGGAAGTTGGGTTTGTATTACGTGCTCATTGACTTCCTGTATACTCGCTCGCGGAGCATTCTCGCACTCCGCTGGCAGATTCGGATTCGTGAAATTCGAGCGCTCCCTCGAGGATTTCGGTGACTGCTCCAGATGCGCCAGTGAAAAACGCCATCAGTTACGTTGCGCCCCTTGTAATCACTGACACATGGCCATCGGACAAAATGCGCAGCGACGAAATTGTACGGCCGGGCTTTGAATTGTATAGGCGCGACAGAAGTTCAAGAGGTGGTGGCTTCGCGGTTATAGCGAAATAAAATGTATCTCTCGATTCTCTGCCTCACATTCCAAACCATGAGAGCTTATTTTTTGATACAACGATGTGGGACTTCACATTTCTGCCTTGCGCAGTCTATAGGCCACCTGTACGCCACTGGTTCCTGTCTTCAATATTTGCATGATGACCTACTGTTGCAGCGCGATCGGAATACAATTTAACCTACGATTTCAACTTGCCTGGTATAGACTGGGAACGACTTAACTCGGGAAATGACGATTCTGGTAATGCTATTAAGACATGCTCATAGGAATATCGAGCAAATTGTGCATGAACCTACTCGGCAAAGCTCGATTTTGGACCTTTCTCTTTATCAGTGATAAATTTTCAAATGGGATACTTATAGCAGAACGAGGTATTTCAGACCGCGGTGTGCTGTCATTGCCTTGGGAAGGTTTACCATCCACCGGTGCTATTGAACAATTAGCCTGAATCCGTGATTACGAACGCACATACGATCAAAGCATTATTGATTGTTTGTTAAGAAAATTAGTGTATCAGGGCACTGAGGATGTTCATTTTTTGTGAAACGCTTTTCAGTTATTCATTACGGCACTAATTTATTCGTACCCATTAGAATAGTTAAAAAATATCGCAAAACCTTGAGTCAACCATGAAATTATTCATTTCAAACGAAAACTGAAAGGACTGTAGTCAGCATAAGAGTAGAATACAAACTTTTCACGAGCTTAGGCATTCTCTGACCGCCGAGATTAGTATACCAATGGGAAGGTATTTCAAGATAACTCTCCCAGAATACATTAAGAAAAAACAAACGTTTTGGCGCCACGTTTGAAAGCGAAAGGATATTCTGAAAGAAATTAAACTTAACGGTGTATTAGTGACTGAAAAACAAAGAATAGCCACGTGCTTTGATGAATACATTAAGAGTGTATTTAATAATATCAGTCGCCGTCCTGACTAAGACACGTACTCTGTTTGAGATTGCACGTTCATCCTTCCTGCACAATATTTTTGTGCCGGATGGTAACTATAAAGACTCCATCCTCGTCTGAGAAAGCTACAAGAACACGTCACACACCGAGCCATGCATTAAAGCCTATTCTTGCAGGAACACTTGCACTTAGGAAAAGTTTCTTCCCGAGAACAATACCAGACTGGAACCACCTGCGAGGATTCATCTTTCAAGCACGCGATTTTCACGGCGAACTTTTCACGTCACTCTTTCAGCGTTGCAAACTAAATCTGCGATATCGCCTCTCTCAGTTCGCCGTCGCATAGCCGCTCTATTACTGTACCACAAGTGCTATTGCTCATCACTTAATCGTGCACCTTACATCATGCCTGCGTTTCGATGGAGGCGAAATGTTGAAGCCCGTGTGCTGTGCGATGTCAGTGCACGTTAAAGAACCCCAGGGGGTCCAAATTTCCGGAGACCTCCACTACGGCGTCTCTCATAATCAGAGCTGGTTTTGGGACGTTGGAGCCCACAAATCAATCAACATCATGCCTGCCTCGTATATTTCTCAGCGCACCGGCCACATCCTTCAAGTTCTTGGTCCACGAGTACGAACTGTTACTTTTTTAGCTTCCTTCTTTCGACCTGCAGCTAGATTCGAAAGGCCTTCTCCAACATATCGTCGACATCACCTGTTCATCATCATTCGCTGTTAATTTGAATAACCTTTTCAGTATACTAACGAAAGGGAAGGGGTCAAGGGCTCGTTCTTTATTTGTTAGAAACAAGTTAATGAGCAAACAGACAATGAAGCCTAGGAAAGCATTGGGGAAGTTACTTGTGGTATTTTAATTGTGGAGAAAGTAGAAAGGAATTAAAGTGGACGAAAAAACAAACCTGCCTTCGGTGGGACCCGAACCCACGACCTTCGGATGTCGCGTCCGATGCTCTACCAACTGAGCTACGAAGGCGGCCGTCCCCCCGTCCACTTTATTGTGTATTTATGTACATATTATCCTGGGAGTGTTAGGCAGCGCCACTCATGGCCAAGGCGGCGTGCGTGGAACGCACTTTCTTGCCAGGAGGCGTCACGTAGAACGTGAACTTAGCTGAGATGGCTGCTGCCCAATAAGCCCTCGCATGCTACCTAAGGCACCAAGTCTGCCGCAACGAGGCCCACGCTATGAAATAACGAAAGGGAAGGGGTCAAGGGCTCGTTCTTTATTTGTTAGAAACAAGTTAATGAGCAAACAGACAATGAAGCCTAGGAAAGCATTGGGGAAGTTACTTGTGGTATTTTAATTGTGGAGAAAGTAGAATGGAATTAAAGTGGACGAAAAAACAAACCTGCCTTCGGTGGGACCCGAACCCACGACCTTCTACTTTCTCCACAATTAAAATACCACAAGTAACTTCCCCAATGCTTTCCTAGGCTTCATTGTCTGTTTGCTCATTAACTTGTTTCTAACAAATAAAGAACGAGCCCTTGACCCCTTCCCTTTCGTTATTTCATAGCGTGGGCCTCGTTGCGGCAGACTTGGTGCCTTAGGTAGCATGCGAGGGCTTATTGGGCAGCAGCCATCTCAGCTAAGTTCACGTTCTACGTGACGCCTCCTGGCAAGAAAGTGCGTTCCACATGAAACCAACAAACAAGAACAAGCTACTGCACTGCAACAAAGAATAAAACACAAAGAATCCTCATCTCCAGTTACTCGAGATGCCTTCTCGACGCGAACCTTGCAGGCAGGGCTCGTTAGCCGGCTCGTGGAGCAGCGCCTTCTTTTTCTTCTCGCTGAGTCACATACGAATTCTATTGTTACGACTGCTTTTACTGCTCGAGGCCCGTGGTCGACTGTTATACAGCTTTGGAAAGCCGTTCTAGAAGTTTCGGTGCGGCCCACGTGACACAAGCACGCACAAAGTTGGGAATCTTCTCGCCCTTTCTCGGTCCTTCGTCGCTTGGCGGGCGCCTCTTTCTCCCTCTCACTGCGCGAGGAGCGTCGGTATGGAGTGTAATGTAGTGGTCCTTGTTTATGTCCTGCAGGACATAAATAAGGAGAGAGTCGCTATGCACTCTGCTTCCAATCTCTCCCTAGGTCAGTCTTGCGAGCGTGCTCGCCGCGATAATACGCTTTCTACAAAATTCTCCCTTTTGGAGATTCGGCGTGACCTTGGGCGCTTCCTCCGTGCGCGCCGCTTTTCTTGTTGCTTTCTTTGGCTTTCCCTTCAGTCGACGCCGGGTTTCTCTTCTATATATCCACTATTTTGTCAAAGTTCCAAATATTGTAAACAACTTCTTCCACACTTCCTTTTGAACATTTGTGGTTTTATTTTTCTCTCATTCTCATTCTTCTTTTTAAAACTTGCCCAAGTTAGTTTCTCAATAAAATGTTGATCTAGCAGGTTGTGACTTCATGATCATTGGCATAGGGTCCTCCTTGTTAGGCCCCTTGCCAAGAAACTATAGGAAAGATATGCCATTACTATTTGTGGTAGATTTTGTTCATACTATAGAAGTACATGCTACATTGATTTTTGCCTGAATGGGAACTAATTGTGACTTAAATGCTAAGACTGATGAAGCCTTTGCAGGCGAATGTGTGCCTACATTATTGCACTAATATTGCTATGCTGATGCTTTGACCCACCAGAAAAAAAAAGAGTTCCAGGCAAGTGCGACGCCAGCACTTCTTCTTAGGACTTGGCTACGAAAGTATTCAGCTGGCACTAACCCCCACTTTGTAGCACCGAAAAGCTTATGTCGCTGCTGGTAACATAGCAGGTCGCAGGTGCAACCGTAAGGCAGGGAGGGACGGCGTCCGCGGATCGGGGGTTCCCCCAAAATTATGATCCCGTTCACACCTTTAGAACCGCACAGTTAATGCCTAGGCGTCCAACAAAATACCTTAGTGTCATTTGAACCCCTAAGGCGTTAGCTCTAATGTCAGATTTTCTTATATATTCTTATGGTGGCAACCAGATCAAAATTTTGGTGGGCGCGCCCCGTTCACGAGCACGATTCCTGCTTCTTTTCATATTACAGCTAACTTTTTGGGAACAGCTTTCTTATAACGTCTTTGATAAATCCTTAAACGGATTCAGAAATCCCAGGAAATGGGGTTATTGGAGTCTCCTCTAAGCCGTCGAAAATACCAGCTTTTTGAAGACGTTTCGAACACGTTAACGAAACGTCTGCTTTATGTTCAACAAGCCGGACATTAGAAGAGATATACGACGCATCCTAGATTAATGCTTCTTACGCGTGCCGTCTCTGCGATGTCGTTAACGTCTCAAATATCCGCATCGAAGGCGTAATAAATCATTTGTGTGCTCGCTGGGGAAGAGCTCCTGCATCACTACTCGCATTAGCAGGCGGGCATTCTTCTTCTCAGACATATCGGCGTTGGCGTGGCTGAAAAGTCGCGTAATTTCTTCGGTAAAGGTCCTAACGTGTTCCTTCGGAAGCTGCACCCGTGTCTCTAGCAGTAATACGCTTCATTCCTTGCGCACGACGCATGAGATGGTTTCCAAGAAAGTGGAGAGAAAGATGTCCCAATTTTAAGGTATGGTGGAAAAAACAGCGCGAACACAAGGACGATGGAAAAAAGGAACATACACCACACCGTTTTTCATCGTCCTCAGCGTTCACGCCCGCGCCTTGGCCATGAGTGGCGCTGCCTAACACTCCCAGGATAATATGTACATAAATACACAATAAAGTGGACGGGGGGACGGCCCGCCTTCGTAGCTCAGTTGGTTAGAGCATCGGACGCGACATCCGAAGGTCGTGGGTTCGGGTCCACCGAAGGCAGGTTTGTTTTTTCGTCCACCTTTAATTCCTTTCTACTTTCTCCACAATTAAAATACCACAAGTAACTTCCCAATGCTTTCCTAGGCTTCATTGTCTGTTTGCTCATTAACTTGTTTCTAACAAATAAAGAACGAGCCCTTGACCCCTTCCCTTTCGTTATTTCATAGCGTGGGCCTCGTTGCGGCAGACTTGGTGCCTTAGGTAGCATGCGAGGGCTTATTGGGCAGCAGCCATCTCAGCTAAGTTCACGTTCTACGTGACGCCTCCTGGCAAGAAAGTGCGTTCCACGCACGCCGCCTTGGCCATGAGTGGCGCTGCCTAACACTCCCAGGATAATATGTACATAAATACACAATAAAGTGGACGGGGGGACGGCCGCCTTCGTAGCTCAGTTGGTAGAGCATCGGACGCGACATCCGAAGGTCGTGGGTTCGGGTCCCACCGAAGGCAGGTTTGTTTTTTCGTCCACTTTAATTCCTTTTCTACTTTCTCCACAATTAAAATACCACAAGTAACTTCCCCAATGCTTTCCTAGGCTTCATTGTCTGTTTGCTCATTAACTTGTTTCTAACAAATAAAGAACGAGCCCTTGACCCCTTCCCTTTCGTTATTTCATAGCGTGGGCCTCGTTGCGGCAGACTTGGTGCCTTAGGTAGCATGCGAGGGCTTATTGGGCAGCAGCCATCTCAGCTAAGTTCACGTTCTACGTGACGCCTCCTGGCAAGAAAGTGCGTTCCACGCACGCCGCCTTGGCCATGAGTGGCGCTGCCTAACACTCCCAGGATAATATGTACATAAATACACAATAAAGTGGACGGGGGGACGGCCGCCTTCGTAGCTCAGTTGGTAGAGCATCGGACGCGACATCCGAAGGTCGTGGGTTCGGGTCCCACCGAAGGCAGGTTTGTTTTTTCGTCCACTTTAATTCCTTTCTACTTTCTCCACAATTAAAATACCACAAGTAACTTCCCCAATGCTTTCCTAGGCTTCATTGTCTGTTTGCTCATTAACTTTTCAGTATATTAACACATGTGGCATTGTTATGCATGTTTTGCTGACACCACCCCCAATGTAATACCCCCATGAGGGCTCTTTAAGGAAATAAAATAAAATGAAATGAAATGATTGTTATATATAATAGAATGGCTAATTAAGCACTAACAACGTGTTTTCTGTAGATATCGTTTTATTCTTTGTCCTGACACTCATGTTTTTTTTTTTAGTTCAGTAGTAATAATTTGTGTTCAGTGACAGAACTGTGCTGTTCAGACCACGATACAGGAGACTGGTAAGAGTGGTCGGTTAATTTATGTATAGTCTAGCCATTGTGTTTCATCGTATACTGTTTGTTAATTTATCTTGAATGTGTATATCGTCGCCTTGCTTTTCTTCATGCATATGTCTGTATATGCCTTGATATTATTTTTATTTTTTTATAAACTCTAGTCCCGTTTCTGTGGGTCAATGTACGTACACCCTCCTGCTTGGGCCGCCACGTCGGCATGCAGTATATTGCAATAAATAAATAAGTTTCATCTCTGAGGCTTCTAAAGTTGCAGTACATAGCTTGCTTTTGTAGATACCGCACGTAATTTACGCATGGCTCTGCTTCTCTCTGTACACGGGTGCGGAACACATGCCTTTAATGAACCTCGTTCTGCTGCTCGACGCATTATGCTTAAAAATTGGTGACGACTGTAGCGAAATTCTCCTTGTCATTTCCCTTGGCGAAAACAAAGTTGTTGAAAACTTTGATGGCGTCCGCGCCCGCCACACGCAGGAATGATGTCGTTTTTGTCTCTTCAGATCAAGGCTTCTAAGTGCATTTAGTCATCTAGAGGAACAGTTCGAATCGCTGTCTGAAAAACTTCCTACTTTTCCCACCGTGTCCTGGTTACACGAAGTAGCACTGGTGGCTTGATGCTTTCCATGCGCAGTGCTCATGACCGATGCCATGGCTCAAGGGCATCCCGCTTCTGACACCATGTATCCGTCAGGACGACTGACCGAGTGAAGGACAGGCTCGACGGGTTTTGGCCCTCGCCGTCGCCGTCATGTCCCATATAAAGTCCAAATTGATAACCCCCGCCCATCATACGGTCTGCCCGCGGGTAATCAAGCAGGGGCGACGAACATGGCTGAAGCAGAGACCAACTAAGCACTGCCCAACTCGATCACACCGAGGGCGCATGTGATAACATCACTCGGATCGGGACGCCTGCTGTCGAAGCAGAAGCACCCCGGCCATCTTTAGCGAGCATGAAAACAACGTGGGTGTGGGTGTGGGTGTGTGTGTGTCGGGGGGGGGGGGGGGGTTGCCCGAGTGGCAACTGTGGACTTGGCACGGTGGCCATCTCTGGCTTGCTATCTGGGCAGCCATCAGCAGGTGACTCATAAACCATTCTACATACCGTACTCTCAACGCGACGTGACTAGCGAAAGTTGTTCCTGGAGCAGCTGCATTCTCTTACACCAGCGTTTTGCAGAGTTACCCGAGATCGCATTCGAAAAGAGCTAGCTGCCAGCTTCACTCCCTTACTAAAATTTCTGGCTATCTTATTCATTGTTTCGCCCTTTCGGGGAAACTGTGATTTTTTAGTGGTTGTCGTGAGAGGCGAATCTTGCTTCATAGCCTATGTGCTGTGCAGTGAAGAGAAAGGCGATTTGTGTGAGGCGGTGCAACAAGTCACCCGGGGCAGGGGCAGTAATCTCATTCACTGGGTATTATGTACATAAGAGAAACCGCCGCCCGACGTCCTGATACCGCGACGTCAAGCCACTCATGCCTGTTAGTTGATCCGTTCGAAGACTGACCCTGGAGACTGAGCACAGGGTTTCCGAACCTTGCTGCTGTGTGCGAACTGGCGAAATAAAACCTTCGGTCACCGCGTACACAGTCTTAGGGGAAAGAGACATGCGGCGTCCATCGGGCACGCAGAGTTCCGGGATCTTCCATGATGGAAAATACCACGTAATTTCGACGCGGCCGGGGCCACGCGCCTAGCTTCTGGACCTGCCCACCGTCTGAGCTTGCGCCGATGTCGAGTCAGTTACACCAGATGGCGCAACGGGAACTCTTTTGAGAGAACGTTTTTCAACGTCACGCTTCTGAGATCCTTGTTAAATCCTTAGATGTATGTAAAATAAGTCCTATTTGTGTATGTGGACTTGGTTGTGTGGGGTTACCAGCAACGACCTCGCCGCTAGCAACACCGCGCCGTGGTGTTCGAGCACTCGATGAGCATAGAAGGGGGCCACCGCGTCCGCGCGCTCGCTCATCTCAAGCCACACACCGCCGCGCTGCCGCGCGCATCAGCCCGCGGTTCCTAGCTCGCAGCGGAACAGCCCGAGCCGGCGCACGCGGCAAAACAGGAGAACATTAGGCTCCACTCTCCGAGCATGGCAATTTAACAGGTTAATTATACAAACAAACAGGCCGAATGAAAGGTCGAATGAAATATAACAAAGGATAATAATAATTACACGCGAACACAAAACACACGAAGAGCATGCAGGGGGAGAACAACCTAATCATCGACCAGCGCACCTGCGACCGCGCACCCTCAGAAAAGGAAAATAAAAGGAAATGAGCATACAGTAAGAGATGGGCACCGATCCCAGGCTCTTGCCGCTGGTCATTGGGGCTTGGAATGGCGCGCGAGCCAGCCGACGACCTCGTCAGGCGGAGGGTCTCGAAAGTACGTATGCACCATTCCGAGTCGTAGCGAGTTCTCCCTGAGCATCTCCAAACCCCAAACGCGCAAACCTGCGAGAACTTGCCAGATGTCCAACGACAGACTGGTTACGAACCAGGTGGGTAAAGTAGGTGGCCTTCAACAGTGACGGGCCGCCGCTCCGTCTAGTTGGGAGAGGGGGATGTAAGGGCATTCCGAGGAAAACCAGGCGTAGCGCGGGACGCGCGGCGCCCCGATCCCCGCAGGTGCTGCCTCAATCTCTTTCTGAAGTGAATCTTGAACATCACAGCAGGCTTGTGCAAGGCTCTGGAGCGTGCAGTGCCGTGTCTCCGAAGCAATATGATTCGCTCGACCACTTTTACTTTTGTGCAAATGTGCAGGATCCCTGTGCACTATCGAGGTGCAGCTGACGTTTACACGCATCGCGTTCGCATGTCTAAAGCACCCAACGCGCCTCACGTATCTCGATTAGCCAGATTGCCACATACGTATCCCACAGCGTCGGAAAAATAGCTCGGTTCTACTTTCGTGTCATACCCATTCCTATGAAAGAGAGATCAACGACGTTTTAGGAGCTTGCTCCTTATGCTCGGGGCTTGTCCATCGTCGCCGTAGCCGCTAGTTCTCATTGCTTCCACTAGAGGCTGTGATGGGGTCTTAGAAAAGAAGATGAACGCACGCTGCGTCTTACGTCGGCATTGTGTTCAAGAATACGAAGAGGCTCTTTTCTGTGAAGACTTTATGACACAGCAAAGAAAAGGACACAGAACAACAAACGATACTATAGGGAAAAACACACTCGAACATGGAAGAAGCATGCGAACACGCGGGAGTCCACACAGCTAGACGAGAGTCTCACCAAAGCTGATGGGCTAAGGACAGGAGGGAAGAGTGGGCGCGAGCTGGTGGTCGTCGCTGTGGCTCGTCGACGAGTGGTGGTCAGCACTGATGCTGGCCAGGAACGGGGACGAGGAGGCCGTCGGGCACCGGAGTCACGGCAAGCATTGCGTTGCCGCTCAGGGTTCGGAGGAACAGGGCAGTACTCGGGCCTACGCCCGACCGCTCTGCTGGTAGCGGTGGCCTTCCTTGACTTCACGAAGCACGCGGTGGAGCTGAGGCCCCACAGAGTCGCGGACCTGGCCAAGACGTCCTGGGCCGGCGGTAAAGCACTCGAGCCTGCATCCGACGGTGCTGTTGGTTCAACGGGCGGCTCGTCAGGCGTTCCGTGGACACAGTCGGGAGTTCGGTGCAAAGCAGAGCCATACACCCCGACTCTTGATGCACGCCAGGCACTCGGGACTACGCCCGACCGTGGTTCTGGCGGAGAGCTCCCTTGCCACGTCCGCGCCGGTGGACTGCACCTTGCTTCTCCCTCCAACAGGGCGCCTCACGTGCACGCCCCACAAGCCACGCTCCATGTTTTCTCCTTGCGGCCGTGTGCCGCAACCGCTCGTCGTCTTCTTCCTCATCGCCTCGCGTGCTGAACCCGCGTTTCTCTGTGGCCTCTTCTATGGCGCCTTCGCAGCAACGCCAAACCAGCACCTCGGCCAAACACCACCAGCGCGCACTTCTCCCATGACAGAGGCGCAGCTGTGCTCTGATTTCAAGAGCACTCACTAGATGGCCCGCCGCCATTCAGGCGGCACGCACACTCAGGCGGCGCGTGCTAGTTAGATAGATGACCGCTAGAGGTCCGCGCTCTCCTCTGTTTTGAAGAGCGCTCACTAGATGCCGCGGCGCGCACATTCTCGGCACGCGCTAGACAAGACCCGCTGCAAACAACTGTACGAAGAGCACAAGGAATTGATAAATGCTGAACACCGAGAATACTGCCCTTCGGACGACGACGAGATCGTGGCTCAGCTCACCGGAGACTTTAACGTGGACATGACAGCGGCGACTGGTTGGTTCAACACATGATGTCCCGTTTCGCTCTCTGATGCATGTCCTACGACTTCAAACGTCCGACCACCATCAGAGGGACCTGTATCTACACTGCCTTCTCCAACTTCCATCTGTAGCCTGTATTCCAAGATCCACTGGCCATGTACTTTAGGGATCACAAAGCTGTCATCTTCAAATGGAAACGGGCCCGCGAACTCATCCAGGGCCGCCTTTCTTGCAATATGTGAACTTGTGTAGTTCATGAAATGTGTATAAGTTCATTCAAATTGTAAATTGTGTCTGTAGTGCATCAAAATGTAAATTCATAAATATTGTGTATGTAATGTCTATATAACTTTAACAACGTGCCACGTCTTTATATGATAGTAGACGGCTTGTACGGAGGATTCACGAGCTTCCCGGTCATTTCCGAGCAAGGCTCTTTAACATCATTGACTTCGTGGATATGATGGGATTTTTCTTCGTTTTAAGAGCGCAGGATTTTAAGCGCTTGGTTAAGTTATGCACGTCGGTGAAAAGTACCTTCTGAAAAACTACCAGCTGCTTCCTCGCCTCGCGTCAGCAAGAAAGCAGCCATGCCACACACAGCTGGCGCACCACCTCCTCCTTTTCCGCTGTTCTCCCAATATCGTGACGCCACTTGCGACTACGCATGCGCTGCTCTACCTCCATTCTATCGAATAGCCTGCGCAAGGGGCGTGGCGCGCGTACCGCATCTATGATGGCGTCTGATTTCACGCGAACCTCTCTACCCTGAGCTTGGTGCGAAACATTGTTGAGCCTTCGTTGGCTCCGAGTGCATGGCGAGACGCGTTTCCTGAAGCCTCAAGGCCTGAAAAAATGTGCGTCTCCATCGCTGTCTTGTTTGGCCACCCGCGTCTCGTATGTGACTGCCTCTGGTTCGACGCAAAGGTGTGCACGCCGAGATCGGTGCAAAACGTTGCGAAGTGCTCGCTGTGCCTCGAAATGCTTTGCGTGGCATTTTCCGAAGCCTCAGACCACGACGAAACACAGGCGTGCCGCAGTGTTGCACGGAACTTTGTTCCAAGAAATCGCGCTCCTAGAGATAGCTTTTTAACACGAAAGTGTTTTATGCCGGGGTCCACCACGACCCCATACGTCCCTACCGTAACGGATATGGCGCAATAAAATAAACATGAAGAACAAAGAAAATACTCAGGAAAACTTCTGTTGATGCACTCTGAATCGAACTCGTAGTAGCCCGTGCCACGACAAAAGGTGGCCGCTGCTCTACCATAGAGTTACTGTATATGTTCCCCTTGGGGAACATGTACCGTATGGAGCATATGCAGTAACTTTAGCACTGCGCCAACGCCGCACACGCCTAACGCTGCACGAACGCGCCTGATATTCCTTCTCTCTACGACGTTCTCGTCCGGCTCGGCGCGAGCACATCAGGTGCACATTGCCTGGGACGATGCCGCCATCCATGGGATGCGACGTGAACCAGTGCAGCTTTATTAAATGCGAAGCATTTCTTAGCGAACTTCGGCGAGTTTGAGCGTATCTATCTATCTATCTATCTATCTATCTAGCCGCCTACGATTTTGTGCTCTCCTGGCCCTTTCGCTAATCGGATGTTTACGAAAATTGGTATGCCACATCATGACTACATGACGAACATAAATGACAGGTCATAACATCAAAATCATGATATGCATGTCATGAGCGGCATGATTTACATGCCACGGTCTTCGGGCTCTCCTGGCCGTTTCGCTAATGGGATGTATGCGAAAATTGGTATGGCACAACATGACTGCATGGCGAACATAAATGACAGGTCATAACGTGAAAATCATGACATGCATGTCATGAATGACATGATTTACATGCCACGCGTTTCGTTAATGGGACGTATACGCAAAATGGCATGCCACAACATGACTGCATCACAAACATAAATGACAGGTCATAACACGAAAATCATGACATGCATGTCATGAGTGACATGATTTACATGCGACGGTCTTGGTGCTCTCCTGGCCGTTTCTTTAATGGGATGTATACGAAAATTGGTATGCCACGACATGACTGCATGGCAAGCATGACTGACAGGTCTCAAGATGAAAATCATGATATGCACGTCATGGGCGACATGATTTACATGCCACACGTTTCGTTAACGGGATGTATACGAAAATTGGCATGCCACAAGATGACTGCATCATGAACGTACATGACAGGTCATAACATTAAAATCATGACGTATGTCATGAGCGACATGATTTACATGCCACGATCTTGGTGCTCTCTTGGTCGTTTCGTTAGTGGGATGTGTAGGAAAATTGGTATGCAACAATCTGACTGCATGACGAACATAAATGACAGGTCATAACATGAAAAGCATAACATGCATGTCATGGGCGGCATGATTTACATGCCAGGCGTTTCACTAATGGGATGTATACCAAAATTGCTATGGCACAACACGACAGCATGACGAACGTAAATGACAGGTCATAACATTAGAATCACGACACGCGTGTCATGACAGGCATGATTTACATGCCGTGGTCCTGGGGCTATACTGCCGTTCGTTAGTGGGATGTATGGGCTCCGTCTACTGACCGGACGTCTCGGTCGCGCACGGACGGCTCAGTCGCGCACGGTGGAAACCGAGGCGACAGCGAAGCGCGCGTTTCTTCGCTGCTTTCCGGGGATGCTGCGAACCACACGAACGCTCGCGCGGTCGCCCTTTGGAACAGTTTGCCGCAGGTTTGGAGCGCGCGTCTCAAAGGAAATAAAACGAAAGAACGTGGGACGGGCGGTCGCTGCTGCTATAGAGTTGGAGACGCGCATCGCGTTCGCGTATTTCCCTGTCACAGTCTGCCCAATTTTGCTTCTTCCCTCCGCCAGGCAGTGCATTCTGGCGCTGATGTCGCACAAGGAATACTCGACTGCACGGAGCCTATACGAAAATTGGTTTGGCACAACATGAGTGCATGACGATCATAAATGACAGGTCATAACATGAAAATCGTGACATGCATGTCATTAGCGGCATGATCTACATGCCAGTCGTTTCGTTAATGGGATGTATACAAAAATTGCTATGGCACAACACGACTGCATGACGAACGTAAATGACAGGTCTTAACATTAGAATCATGACATGCGTGTATGAGCGGCATCGTTTACATGCCACAGTCATGGTGCTCGTGCGGTCGTTTCGTTAACTTCATATGTACCAAACTTGGTATAGCGAGACAGCAATGCAAATCCATTTTACTTTCCTGATGCGTACGTGCTTCGCCAAGAAACAATACAATAAGGGCACTCTACAGAAGA
>CM023484.1:130361281-130436272 GCA_013339685.2 Hyalomma asiaticum
TATCATGATTGTCATGTTGTGACCTGTCGGTCATGTTCGCCATGCAGTCATGTCGTGGGCGACAATTTCGTATACATCCCATAAACGAAACGGCCACGAGACCGTCGCATGTAAATCATGTCACTCATGACATGCATGTCATGATTTTCGTGTATGACCTGTCATTATGTTCGCCGTGCCGTCATATTGTGCCATACCAATTTTTGTATACACGCCATTAACGAGATGACCAGGAGAGCACCAAGACTGTGACATGTAAATCATGCCGCTCATGACACGCATGTCATGATTTTCATGTTATGACCTGCCATTTACGTTCGTCATAGTAGTGATGATGTTGCATACCAATATTCGTAAACATCCGATTAGCGAAACGGCCAGGAGAGCACCAAGACCATGGCATGTAAATCATGCCGCTCATGACATGCATGTCGTGATTGTCATGTTATGACCTGCCATTTATGTTCGTCATGTAGTCATGATGTGGCATACCAATATTCGTAAACATCCGATTAGCGTAACGGCCAGGAGAGCACCAAGACCGTGGCATGTAAATCATGCCGCTCATGACATGCATGTCACTGATTTTCATGTTATGACCTGTCATTTATGTTCGTCATGTAGTCTTGATGTGGCATACCAGTTTTCGTAAACATCCGATTAGCGAAACGGCCAGGAGAGCACCAAGACCGTGGCATGTAAATCATGTCGCTCATAACATGCATATCATGATTTTGATGTTATGACCTGTCATTTATGTTCGTAATGTAGTCATGATGTGGCATACCAATTTTCGTAAACATCCGATTAGCGAAACGGCCAGGAGAGCAGAAAATCGTAGGCGGCTAGATAGATAGATAGATAGATAGATAGATAGATAGATAGATAGATAGATAGATAGATAGATAGATAGATAGATAGATAGATAGATAGATAGATACGCTCAAAGTCGCCGAAGTTCGCTAAGAAATGCTTCGCATTTAATATTCCCATGTGTTGTTACATTGAGGAACTCGTTGCTCTCCTTTTCTCCCTGGCTCCAGCACTAATCTTGTTGATTAATCAATGGTTGAGATGTGTGGCCAAAGGATGTAGTGGTAGTAGTTTTGAAGTGTTTTGTAAGGCGTAGGAAGGGCTACCTTTAGCGCGTTGTTGGGGCACCTCAAAAGACAAATCCTCGTTTAGCCTTCAAGGCGCCCGCCGGCGGCGCTAGGAAGCGCGTAGGGTAAGACCGATGACATGAGGCGGGATAGCCGTTTTTCGTTTTTGTCTGAGGCAGTCTGCACAGAGAATAACCAAAGGTAGTCTAAATGCTGGACGCACTGTAGAAAATTTTCACGTCGCATTCGAGAATCATCGAATATCACGGCCACTCCAGTGGCCTCTGAATTCTGCCGCATTGAGTACCGATGGCGATAGCCCCTAGGCCAAGGCTACACCCGTTGTTTAAGCCGATGTTTAAGCCGACGAGGGAAATCCCACACCTATACTTAGTTTAATGTTTTTGTTTTCTCTATTAAACAATGCGATGATGAGTCGAAGAAATTTGCGCTTAACTTGAAGAAGCACGTGCAGTTTAGCTTTGTTCATTGTTCATTCTTATCCGCGTAACGAAAACGTAGTCGTGCATTCTAAATAAAAATTGGTCAACGTGTTACTTCATCATTTAGGTCATATATTGTGTTTACCATGCTTTCATCTGAACTAAACCTACGCCCAGTAGCACGCGTGCACGTTCTTGCGACTTGGTTTGTGCGACTGCCAACATTTATTATGTTGAATGCGTCAGTTTTCGATTGCGTCCTATCTAACTACGCATGTGAAGCGTTTTATTTATTTGTTTACTTATTTATGTACTTATTTATTTATTCTCTACGCCACAATAGCACAATAGCAAGGGGGGCTGTTTGATAATCAAGCTGAACAGGCGTTTCATACTTATTCTTAATATGTCACAAACGAAAAAGAAGACAGGCCCAATGTATAAAATTTGTCGAGGAACTCAATAGAGGCCATGTATTTCGAGTTCTCACGCCGACATACATTGCGCGCCGCCGAAAACGACGAAAACAAAAAACAGTTTGACAAATGCTCTTAAATTGTAAGGACTGAGTAGGAGAAATACATAAGAATTGTCAAATGGGCTATTAGACAGCTAAAAAGGCGACTCATTCGGAGCGAAAAAGTTTAGGATCAGGAATGCTCACGAGATATCGGGCAATCTTGTTCCAGAGTTTTGATGGCGTGGTTAAAGCACAAGCTTTTATACGCTAATGTAAAACTAAAGGTTTTTGTGTATATTTCTTCGTATTAAATACGTGCTTCCTACTCACATGCATTAGTTCGAGTTATGTGAACGTCACTTGGCAGCAGCAATTGCGGCGGCATGTTCAGCGCCTAAGACTATTCTTCTTGTCGACAGATCGGTCAATTGCCTGGTCCCTGATCGCCCTTGGTTCCTGCGTCGTCAGCACCCACCGTGGCCTAAGTCCCGTGCCCTCGCCGCCGCTGTGCGCGCATTCAAGCGTCTGTGCCCTGCACAGCCAGCTGCGTCTGCGTGGTCTGACAGTCAACGAGGACCATATAAGGATCCAAACCACGGCACTGACTTCACTTGGCAGCAGCGATTGCGGCGGCATGTTCAGCGCCTAAGACTATTCTTCTTGTCGACAGATCGGTCAATTGCCTGGTCGCTGATCGCCCTTGGTTCCTGCGTCGTCAGCACCCACCGTGGCCTAAGTCCCGTGCCCTCGCCGCCGCTGCGCGCGCATTCAAGCGTCTGTGTCCTGCACAGCCAGCTGCGTCTGCGTGGCCTGACAGTCAACGAGGACCATATAAGGATCCAAACCACGGCACTGACTTCACTTGGCAGCAGCAATTGCGGCGGCATGTTCAGCGCCTAAGACTATTCTTCTTGTCGACAGGTTGGTTGGTTACTTCTGTACACCATTCTAGGGTTCATTCTGCCGCAGCTGCTGCCAAATTTTCTTGTTGCTCTGTTTGAAGTGTGTATATTCCGTTATGCCTACTACAGCTGAACTAGCGAAAAAAATCGCGTCACTTGAAGCACTGCTTAATGAAAAGTTGGACACGCTGATCGATGATTTGGTGTCACGAATTAACATCAAGCTACAAAACATGGGACTAGGTGAGCACGCATCGCTTTGCGAAAGTGTTCAGTACATCAGCAAAGAGTTCGACACAATGAAACAAAAACAGGAAGAACTTATGGCCTCGAACAAGGCGCTCTTGTCACGTAATGAAGCACTCGAAAAAAGGGTGGCTGATTTAGAGCAGTATTCCAGAATGAATAACGTGGAAATCAAGGGCATCCCTTCATCGCAAGGGGAAGATTGCATCGCCATTTTGAAGCAAATTGGCGATGCCATTGAGTACCCTATCTCACCCACAGATATCGATACCGCTCACCGTGTAGCCTCGAGATCAAGTGACAAGAGCATCATTGCTCGATTTTGCTCACGTGATAAGAAAAATGAGTTCATCCGGAAGGCACGAAGGGCCAGACTTCGCACTGACCACGTCGGTTTCACTGGCAGCACCAACATGCCAATCTATGTTAATGATCACCTGACCATCGACAACAAAACGCTGTTCTCAAAAGCGCTGTCACTGAAAAAAGAAAATAAGTGGAAATACTTATGGACAGAAAATTGCCAGATTAAAGCCCGGAAAAGTGATGACAGCAGGGTCTATCGAATTATGACCGAGTCCGACCTCCGAATCTTCGTATGAGGCACTGTGCGTCTCTTCTGTTATTTTCTGGTTGCCTTTTATTCTTTCTTTTACCATGGCTTTTCTCTCCTCTGCTGATGCAAAATCTCTTTTAAACGCAAGAAAACGATCACTGGTTCATTTCAATGCCCGTAGCCTCCGCAAGAACATAGATGCAATAAATAACTTCATCGCTTCACTTCAGCATGCCTTCACTTTCATTTGCATATCGGAGACTTGGCTTTCAGACGCCGACAACAACATGAACGGCTTTCCATCTTATCAAGCAGAATATTGCCATCGTCAAAATGATACTCATGGTGGTGCAGCCATTTTCACTTCACAGGATGTCATCTACACGCGTAGATTAGATCTCACATTTAACGTGAACCACTGTGAGTCAGTATGGATAGAAGTCGACCTTTCATCACTTAATCACAGTAACAATAACATGATTCTTGGTTGCATTTATCGCTCACCGTCATCTTCAGTTCATGATTTCTGCTTGGTTTTGATGACGCACTGTCAAAGCTATCTTTTGAAAATAAGGATGTGCTTATCGTCGGTGATATTAACATCAACTTACTAGACACTGATGCCACTTCTTTCACAGCATACACTGACTGCTTCACTGGATTTGGTTTTGAATCGCTCATTACCTGTCCCACTAGATTAGGCTCTCATGGAAACGGTACACTTATTGATCACGTATTAGTCAAACTTATCACCATCGCCTTGTTCCGCGGTTGTTGATACTGACATAACCGATCACTTCCCAATCTGTCTTACATTTCCTACTGATATGCCCGTAATCGACAGCAACTACTACACTTCAGTGTTTAATGCGGATGCCTTTGTGGAATCCATAAGTAAAACTGATTGGTCGCCAATAAATTCCATGCATGATCCTGAAGCAGCACTAAATAAATTTTGCTCTTTATTTTTGATGGCAGTCTCGAGTAACACGCGTACTGTGAAATGTAGGAAAAAATATAAATACCCGCACAACCCATGGATGACGGCTGGTCTTCTAAAAAGTCTAAGGACGAAGGAAAACATGTACAAGAAAACAAAACGTCAGCCCTTTAACACTGCACTTGCTAGACGATATAGATGTTACTGTAAATTATTGAACATTTTGCTTAAACGGACAAAAAAAGCTTACTACGAAAGTAAATTTGTACAGAATAAAAACAACCCCAAAAACCAGTGGCAGCTGCTAAACTCTTTTCTTAATAGGTCGTCTGGTGATGCCCCCATTACCAAAATAAATTATAATGGTCTAAGTCTCTCGGAGCCGAATGAAATTGCGAATGCTTTCTCGGACTACTTTTCTTCCGTTTATTCTAGTAACAACCGGCGTGCGCAGTTGCATAGCACTTTACGCCGCACACCACAGTCGTTCTTTTTGTTACCAGTTACACCAGATGAAGTGTTTTCCACTATTAACAGTCTTAAAAATACCGGACCTGGTTTAGATAGCATCTCTGTGAGACATTTAAAACTAGTTGCACATTCTATTTCAGCCACATTGTGCAATATTATTAACCTGATGTTCAAACACGGATTATTTCCTTCATTCTTAAAATGCCAAGATTGTTCCTATTTTTAAAAAAGGTGACAAACAATTAGTTACTAACTATCGTCCAATTGCTATTATTTCCTGCCTTAGTAAACTCATTGAGAAATTATTCGTGAAACGTCTTAATAACTACCTAGCCAAGTTCCATTTATTAAAGAATAACCAATTTGGTTTCCGCCCTGGAAGTTCGACCAATCTTGCTGTGCTGTCTCTAACTGACTACATTAAAAAATGCATCGACTCAGGAAATTTCGTAGGATCTGTGTTTTTAGACTTCACTAAAGCTTTTGACACAATTAACCATCAAGTACTGTTTAATAAACTTGAGTGTTACGGTATAACTGGTCCTTCGCTAACATTCTTAAAAAACTATTTACTTGACCGACAGTATACGGTACGCGTAGCAGAAACATTCTCGGCAACTAAATGCATTAACCAGGGTGTACCACAGGGCTCAGTCATAGGTCCTTTACTGTTGATTTTATATATTAACGATCTTCCGGATTCTCTCAATTCATCCGACAACGATCATTGCATTTTATACGCCGATGACACTACCATATCTTCATCTGATAAATCTATTACTGCTCTCACTTCACGGCTAAATACTGCATTGAGTAACATCATGAACTGGTGCAGCAATAATTACTTAGTTCTTAATCCTTCAAAAACAAAATATATGGTGTTTAAGACTGCTCAAAGGCCCTTAACAATTATTCCCGACTTAACACTTGGGACTCATTCTATACCCGCTTGCGAAGACGTCACATTTCTTGGCATACATCTTGACCCTAAACTTACATTCCGCTGTCATTTCCACCATCTCAAGCATAAAACTTCGTTTGGCATCCGCGCACTAATCAAAGCTCGCCCTTTCTTTTCTCGCGAGGCTCTTCTAGCGTTGTACTTCGCTTTCATTCATAGTCACATTAACTATGGTATCGTTTCATGGGGGAACACGTACGCTTGTCACTTGTCATCAGTACAACATATCCAAAATCAGTCAATACGCATTATCACTTCTAGTTCCATGCAATCTAATGCTTCTGTGTTACTCCACTCCTTCAATATCTTGCCTGTCATTCGTTTGTTCCAGTACAACATAGTCGTCTTATTTCACGAAATGCTTCATAATAACCTCATGCATCCACTCGTGTCACGTGATTTACTGCAGAATAATAACCTGACGAGATTTGCAGCTAATAAGAATTTTTTGTTACCAACAGTTCACACTAATTACGGCAAAAAAACATCTACATTCACTGCTATTTCACTCTGGAATGATTTACCTACATCTATCAAATCTTGTGTTTCCCTTCCAGTCTTTAAAAATGACCTTAGACATCACTATCTGTACTAAGTGTACCCACGTCATGGCTGTTGTCTAAATGACTTTTTTTGCTTGTACTTTGAACTTCTTTTGTTGTGCTTTTTTCATGTTTAATTGATCTGTATTGAAATGTTTTATCTATATGTTTTGATTTTTTCTAATAATTCTGTTCATTTGCTGCTGTTAGTTATTACCTACAATGCTTGTATAATGAACCGAGGGTCCCACTACAGTTCTTTTACTTTGGGACCCTCGCCTGTATATTCGCTAATCTTGTATTACCTTTTGAAATCAATAACTGAAACTGAAACTGAAAGCTGCAATCGACACGTCGGGAGTAGATTCGGTGCTCCTTGAAAATATGTCTAAAAGCGTTTGTTTAGATTTGTTTCAATCTCCTGGTAAGCTGCTGCCTGTGAAGTTCAAATTCGCAAAATTTACGTAGTTCGACTGGGTATTAAGATTTTCGCTTAACTTCGTCGCAGGATTTCCTACAGTATTTACAATTGTAGAAATCTGATATAACTTTACTAACAACACGTTCCAGTTTTCGAATTCTAAATTGAACGCGTTCATTTCGGATGGAACAACTTGTGACGGGAACTGGTTACAAATGGGAAGACACGATAGGAGCGAGTTCTTGTTCCTGTTTTAAAATAAGACACACTGGCGTACCGGAATCTCTGCCGAGAGGCAAAGTGCCGCGGTTCACGATTTTGAGGGTTCTCGCCAAGCGAGCTCCGCTTGCTATAACCACGTAGTACTTAGCAAAAACCTGGAAAAAGCTAGGACAACTATGTGTCGACCAGCTGCACTCTGTCTAGCATTGCGTCTTTAGTGCAAGGTAGGCACATTTCTTTTGTCTTTCTGCAGCCGGCACTGACGCGCCGGCTAAGAGTGCCAAAGTTCGCGTCCTCGTGCTGCATAGTCGGTGACTGCTACAGTGGCATATATTGTATATTTTTCCTAAAGGCACCGGTGCCTCACCTTGGAACGTCATTTTTCATTGGAAGGGAAATTTTTCTTCTCAAAGCGGGAAGAAGGAGACGAGCGTGGTATGTGTGCTCGTGCATGTTCTAACGTGTAGCAGCCGTAAATTAATCAACCTTTGTTACTGTGCACCATGAAGGAAAGATAAGAAAGATGAAACTATGGTTGAGATTTTGCATAAGGCTCCTTTCTTAGGAAATTGTTCTTCAAACCTCAATTTCATTGCGGAAGTCATATTATGGCCTCTTCAATGTCTTGTCTATTACTCCTATTCAAAACAAATCTCTCGATTCATGGCCGATCCCCCTCGGTGGGTTGCGCCGAGTCTTCAATGGAACAACCATCTAGCTTTCATTAGTGATTATAAAAATAGCGGTAGATTTAAAGTGACTAAATGTATTTAATGCATGTTCGACTTTTTGAGCCTCGTTGTCTCCCACATGCAATGTGGTGGTGTCATTCGTTGACGTTAACAACTGGGGGCAGTGCTTATTCTCGTAGAACGGAAACTTGTTTTTGTTAGCTACAGTGCCGTTGAAAAGATCGTAAATACACTTAATGCTTTTCAAAATCTAAAAATTAATAAGAATGGTAGCCAAAATGTATTCCTTCATCGTGCCGGCTCGATGACAGTAAACTCTCCTTGAGGAGAGCTTGCTTATTGTCACGGCAAAGCCCAAGGCAATTCTTTCATAGCCGGTTTTTTGCACTGCTCGGCCGCATTGCTGGTCCTGTTTTTGTTGCTGTCTGTCCTCATTCTCTGCGCGCTATGGCAGTGTAGCACCCACCACGGTTGTTTCATATGCGCTTATGGGATCAACCTGTGGTCCAGGTTGCGCAATGCTGACGCATAACGGGGACAAACGGGACATTACTAACGTGTTTGTACACTGAAGAGAGCGGAGGTTTTTAGTGCACTTGGGATATTGTCATATAAATTGCTAGGGTATTCCTTGGGGAACCACGATATGACTACAAGGCTTGCCGTAGTTGAGTTAGCCGCAGCTTCCGCCACCTGGAGTCCCTTAACGGGTATCTCAATCAATGTACACGGGCCTCTAGCATCTCCCCATAATGAAAATGCGACCACCGCGGCTTGCATCGAAGCTGTGTCTTTCGAGTCATCAGCCAAGCACCATATCCACTTTGGCGCGTCGTGTCGGCGCACTTTTTAGCACTGAAGCTTCGTAAGCTAGCCACAGTTTCTCCTATCGCGAAATATGTGTCTTCTCGCGAAATATAACCTTGAAATGATCTTGCCTAGCAACCACCCGACGCTACATCTGCCAGCATAACCTTCTACGGCATCGACGTCATTCTGTATCACGTAATATGACATAATAATATGACGTTTATTACGTAATATGACATGTGACCGGGAGAACAAGATAAAGACGAAGAAGGTGTAGATGATGATAATAATGAAATTGATGAAAATGGAGATGAGGACAATGACGGAGCTGCTGCTGATGATGATGACGACAATGAAGGTAAAGATGAATTTGAAGTGATGATGACGCACATAATTATGAAGATGAGGATGATAATCATGACAATGAATGTCTAGCTCCGCTGTAATCTGACCTTGCGCGACCTAGCTGACGCTGCGTACAATTTTTTTAGAAGATAGCGCACTTGTACATACACACCCATGTTGTCGAAAATGAATTAAAAGTGGCATTTGCAAACTGTGCTTTGATTGGAGGTCTTCTTCATTCCATATTTAGCCAGCATTATTAGGTTGGAAACAGAACGAGCGCAGTAAGCATTCCATTTATTACTACAACTTTGTTGTATTTGTTTATGTTGTATAACTTATGAACAATATGATGGGAACTAAACAATCTTTTGTGTAGATATGAGTCCGCTAGGGGGCGCCAGCCAGTGCAGTTGGGCTCACGTCGGCTCCTGCTTTTTGAATAGTTTTCTGCGGATTTCCCAACGGAACCTTGGAAAATTGTGTATTTTCTGTAGCAGCAAGACGCACGGATTCTGGTGATATCAAGTTTATGCCGGTGGGTGCATTTTTGAGCGTATCCCGGAATTTTGAACATTTGGCCACGTTGAGAGGTGCTGGGCCTAACGATCTAAGCCTACTTTTCTGGGTAGGAGATGTGCGAGGCCTAGGCCTAACTTCGCGACCGCCTTCGTCTTCGTGACGGAGGGAGGCGATAGCGTTATGCCGGCAACGGTAGAGGTGGAGGGGATGGAAGCGAGTCCTGAGGAGCTGGAAGATGCCGGGTAGACTGCGGCATTTCGTTCCCGGAAAGGTGATGTGAGAAAAGGATCGTCGGGTGGCGGCGGTCAGCGTGGCGGAGTGAGGGCGCCGGCCGGCTCTGGCAAGGTGCAAGAAGCGGTGCGACGAGGCTTGAGGTGGGCTGCAGGAGCTTCACGGATGTCGAGGCTCCCGAGGAATGATATTAAGGTTATAGTCCGTCCGCGAGGCGGGCTGAATGTGGCGAAGGCGGACATTGTTCACCTAGCTCAGGCTCTATCTATGGCGGCAGGCCTGACCGAGGATCAGACGAAGGAGGATACGGTGTGCCCGAACAAGGTGCAGAATATCGTTGTCGTCTCTACCCCGCACGAGTTCAATGCGATGAAGTATGCGCGGGTCTGCAAGATCTACACTCGGATGGGGTCGTTTGAGGCGTCTGCGTATGTCGTGGCCCCGGAGAACACCTGTAAGGGGGTTCTTCGCAACATTGACCCGTCGATTGATGATGAGGCGCTTAAGCGCATGGTTGTTACTGGCCGGAACCCAACGGTCTTGGAGGTGAAGCAGATTAAGACCACGTCGGCTGTGGTGGTGCTTTTTGACGGCATGAAGGTGCCGGACACGGTGGTGTGCGGAACAGCGCTTGTGCCCTGCTACCTTTATCGTCGCCAGGTGGACGTTTGTTATGCCTGCGGACAAGTCGGCCATCGGGCCGACGTCTGCCCTAGCAGTGCGGAGGAGAAAGCGAAGTGTCGTGGATGTAGAGTGCCCGTGGTCTCGGGCCCGACGGGTGAAGTTCAGCATCATGAGTGTGTGCCCACGTGTGGGTTGTGCGGTGGCCCACATATTACGGGCTGCAAGGAATGCGAGGAGCGCTTTCAGGTGCCATATGCGGTGCGGCGTCGGAGGCGGCGTCGTCGCGACAACGCGCAAGAAAACAGCAGTTCGCGGCGCGGGACGGTGCCGGCAGAGCTGAAGGTGGTGAATCATCGGCAGAGACCGCAGCTGCGGGGACGCCTTCCATCCTCCGCTCTCGGTCCAGAGGGCGCTCGCGCTCCCAGTCCACGGGGCGCTCCCGGTCAGCAACTCGTACGGATGCGGCTGGGCAGCGGTCTTCGCAACGTGAGTCGTCGGCGCGGTCCCACAGCAGGGGTCGCTCGCAACCTGACAAGCATACCACGTGGGTGGATAAAGCCAAGAATCAGCCGAAGCCTGGGCCTCCTGAACGAAGAGGCCGGTCACCGGTTAAGAGCAGGTCAGAGCATGTTGTAAATCCCCGTATGCTAGCTCTCGAGGCCGAGAATAAACAGTTGAGGAGAGACTTGGCGGAACTCAAGGCGGCTTTTGAGTCGTTCAAGGAGAGGGCGCAGGGCGATCGGAAAGAACATGGTCCCCTCTGGGGCAAAGCCAAGTGCAGAGCCCTGATCCAGCTAAGGGGCAATCGGAGAGTACGGCTGCAGTCGTGGCAGTTCAGTTGGAAGCCGCCCCGTCTTCTGTGGCTAGCGGCGTAGAGGATAGGTGGGCACGAATGGAGACGACGTTATCTCGCATGATGGATGTTCTGTCCTCTTTGGAGGGTAAGATCACGGTGCTGGAGCGTCCAAAGGCTCTTGCTAAGGGTAGGCATGAGATAGTAGCTGAATCGCAGTTGCACGATCCCGGTCCTAGCAGGGAGGGCAGCGCGGCTGCTGATGTGATGGTGTGTGCTTCGTAACCATGGCAGGTAAAGAGGGTAGATTTAGCATCTGGCAATGGAACTGTGCCAGTTTCAGGACGCGTAGGGCTGCTCTGGTGCAGCTGGTTCGATCGGCAGAACATAGGCCGGAGGTCATTCTTTTACAGGAAACATTGATGGGGGAGGATTTGACCTTCCCTGGGTATCGCGCTGTCGCCAGCCGTGGCGACAAGGGACGGGGGATAGCAATCCTGGTTGCGAAAGGGTTGTCTTTCCTCTCGCATGATATACCACAGTACAAGTCGGAGCTTGAAGCTCAGTTGGTGGAGATTATTCCAGGTCGTAAGTGTCGGGCCAGTGTTTTTGTTCTGAATGTATATAGTTCTCCCTCAGACAGGCAGAGGGACTTTGGGACTTTGCTCTCGGCTGCGATTCGGAAAGCTGGGGGTAAGGCCTTGGTTGTTGCGGGAGACTTTAACGCTCCCAATATGGAATGGGCGCACGGCCGTAGTACTGTTAAGGGTACGGGTTTAGCTAATCGGGCCTCGGAGGTGGGGCTCAAGCTGATCACGGATCCTAGATTTCCAACGAGAAGGGGAGATTCGGTGAAGCGAGATACCACTCCTGACTTGGTATTCCTTAGGGATGCGGTCGGGGAGTGGGGCAACTTGCAGGAGGATCTAGGCAGTGATCACTACCTTCTGGAGACTCTTATTGAGGTCCGGCCAACGCCACCTTTTAGGCACAAATATGTGGACTGGGATCTCTTCAGGCGCATCAGAGAGGAAGAGGCCTCGGATGACGATGATTTTGCAGGGCTTCTCGCTCGGCTGCAGCAGGCAGTGGAAAGGGCTACGAAGGAGATTGAAACCCAGCTGGCAGTTCCCAAAATGGATTCAAAATGAGCGCATTTGCTGGAGGCAAAAAATGGGCTGCTTAATCGGTGGCGTACGCAGAGGCTGAATAGGAGGCTTAGGGAACGAATATCCTTGCTCAATAAGGAAATCGAGGCTTATGCCAAGGATCTTGGCCTGCAACAATGGATCGAAAAATGTAATGAGACGGATGGCCGAATGCGTAGGGGTAGCAGGTGGGGGCTGCTCAAGAGTCTCCTTAATGACAAGGCATCGAAGGGGGAGGCTTGTCTGGCAACGGATCGGATCATTAGGAAGCAGTTGACTAGGGTAATCAGGGAGGCACAGATGGCCCATGACCTTGCCACCCAGTACCGGTCTCTTAGGAGCGGAAATGTGACTGGGGATCGGTTGTTGAGCGAATATGGAGGTGCGGACAGGCGAGAGCTTGATGCGTCTTTCACGGTGTCAGAGATTAGGCATGTTCTGTTTAACCTTAATGGTAGATCCGCAGCGGGTCCAGACGGGATCACAAATAGGCTCCTACGTAACCTTGACGATAAAGCTATTGAGATTATTACGAAAGAGATTAATAATGTGTGGGCCACTGGACAGGTGCCGATTGAAGTGGCGTACTGCAACGGTGGTCCTCATTCCTAAGCCTGGTAAACCATCGCATGTAGACAACCTGCGTCCGATTTCACTTACGCCGTGTCTGGGCAAGGTTGCAGAGCATGCGATTCATAATCGGGTCACAGAGTATGTAGAGCAACATGAACTCTTCAGACACAATCTGGTCGGGTTCCGGCGAACGCTATCCACACAGGATGCCCTTCTCCTCATTCAGCGGGCCGTTCTGGATAATCTTACGCGTGATGTCAAGGGGATCTTGGCGTTGAACATTACTAAGGCGTTTGATACAGTTGCTCATGAGCACATTCTGAGGGAGATCTCTGTGCTGAGTTTGGGACGTAAATTTTATAGGTTCACGCAATCTTTTCTCGCGGGGAGGAGAGCACGTCTTAGATTTGGATCGGTATTGAGTGAGGAGTAAGAGTTGGGGGAGAGGGGCACGCCGCAAGGGTCGGTCTTATCCCCTTTACTCTTTAATATTGCTCTCCACAGGCTGTCGGAAGTGCTAGCGGGGGTGCCTGGCATTGGGCATGCTATTTACGCTGATGACATTACCGTGTGGTGTAAGGGTGGCTCTCTGGCCACGCTTGAAGAGTCCCTGCAGGAGGCGCTGGACGTCACGGAGCGTTTTCTTGAGGGTACGGGCCTCGTGCTCTCTCCAAGGAAGTCGGAACTCTTACTCTTTCGGAAGGCGCGACAAGGCATGCGAAACCTTGAGCCTTTGGATTCTCTTCCGGTGAGGCTGTGGTCTCGGGATGCGACGGTTGTTCCGAGAGTGGACTCTGTGAGAATCCTGGGTCTGTGGATTGACGCGCGAGGCTGTAACGGAGGAGCCATTAAGCGATTGGGTGGTCAGGCGAGCAACATCTTGTGCCTGATCTCTCGGATTACGAGTAAGCGTGGTGGTTTGAGAGAGGATCTACTACTAAGAGTTTTTGATGCTTTCTTCATTAGTCATGTAAATTATACTGTTCCATATTTGCAATGGACTAGAACAGAGAAGAAGAAGATTGATACGCTCATCAGAGTCGGGCTTAAGAGGATTCTGGGAATTCCACAGACTGACTAGCACTGAGCGGCTTTTAGAGCTGGGATTGCACAACACGGTTGATGAGCTGATTGAGGCGCACTTTGCGGCACAGGTGGCTCGTCTGTCCAGCACTAAGGCTGGTTTGAAGATCTTGGATGAGGCTGGCATTGGGGCTCCTAGGGTGGAGGTATCTGACGGGGTTCAGCTCACACGAGACGAGCGGGAGGATATTCAGGTGGATCCTATTCCGCGCAATATTCATCCGGTGCACCATGCAGGTCGTCGCGAGGCTCGAGCCCGGGCTATTCTTCGAAGCTTAGGTAGCGATGCTAAAGCGGCCCTTTTTGTGGACGCGGCAGAGTACAGTACGCGGAGGGCCTTTGGGGTGTCGGTTGTCGATGGTAAAGGGCAGCTGGTGGCCCGGGCATCAGTCTGCACAGATCAGGTCACAGTTGCGGAGGAGATCGCCATTGCGTTAGCTCTTCAGGCTGCAGAGGTGCCTTGCGTGGTTTACTCGGATTCACGATCGGCCGTCCGGGCCTTCTCTGGAGGTTTGATTTCGTAGCAGGCGGCACGGCTCCTTCGGAGTGGTCGCAGGCAGGCGAGGTGGGCCGGTGGTCATCATATCTCTTGGTTTCCAGCGCACGTCGAGGGCATTGATGGGGTTATTCCCAATGCCAGCGCTCACACCCTTGCACGTGAATGCACGAACCGTGCGGGGGCTGGTGAGGCGTCTGGGGGGAACATTGACCTCAGAAAGGATCCTTTGACAACATTCCATGAGATTACGTCTAGCTACAAGATGAGTAGGAGGTGCTTTCCCCTTCCTAATGCTAGGCTCAACAGAGCCCAGAGAATCACTTTTAGGCTCCTACAGACGGATACGTATCTCTGCCCGCGAACGTATCGTAGGATAGCGCCGGATTTTCAAGAAGAGTGTCCTCGTTGTGGCCTCGAGAGTTTCTCGCTAACACACATGCTCTGGCAGTGCCCCGCGAATGTAGGGGCGGACTTAAGTGACGAGAACTCGTGGCGGCGATGTTTACACAGCCCGGACCTGGGTCTGCAACTGCTGGCTGTCCGGAGGGCCCGGGCCATCGCGGAGGATATTCATCTTCCGGTGCCGACCTGGGTGGAGCCACCGACTGGTTGAGGGGGTCCTAAGGCCTCCTTAAACTAGTCCCTCTGGTCTCACAATAAAGTTCTTTGTATGTATGTGTATGTGTAGATATAGATCGATCATATATATTCTTTCCTTTTTACATTTTTGGACAGTGGCACTGGCCTTCATTTTACCATATATGCGGATGACATCACCCTCTGGGCCAAACAGGGTTCCCCATCAGATATACAATACACGCTAGTCTGCCATTGACACTACTGCTCGATACCTTGAAGACAGAGGGTTCACTCTATCCAGTGCCAAATCCGAGTATATCGTCGTCACGAACAGGAAACTTCCAAACTCTCAGGAAGACAGGCAACTCGTTACACTCTCCATAAAGAATGAACCCATTTCGACGAAGCCCTGCATAAACGTTTTAGGCTTCTGGTTGCAAGACGACGGCAAGTCAAAGGAGTGGCTTTGACATACAACCCAACAGTTACAGCAAGTCCACCGTCTCTTAAAACGCACAACGCACAAGCTAAGAGGCATCAAAGAACACCAACTCAGGCGCATGACCCTGGCCCCAGCCAATCCCCGCGTCATGTACCAATATCCATATATTGAAATTACGAAAACCCAGAAATCTAAACTCGAGACCCTACTTCGTCCAATTTCTCGCACTATATTAGGTACTCCTCAATACGCCAAGTCTGATAGGGTTCAAGGAACGGCTACCCCTCCAAACCTCGACGAGTTGGCTCAAATTCACCGGGAAGCACAATTCACGCGCCTCAAGCTATCCGTACAAGGATATGCCCTGCTTCGTGAATTGGGCTATGATATATCTCCACCTGTCGCACTTGAACCAACCCGGCCCCCATGGGTGAGGCTCGACCAGATCAACGTCGAACCTGTGCCGCGGCACATGGATCGAGATACCCAAACAGGACGACGCGAAGCACGAGCCCAACATCTCGAAGAAACCACAGGAGAGTGGATCCTGTACACAGACGCATCTCCGTCTCAGATCGGCGAGGGCTTTCGAACGGGAATAGCTTCCGATGGACTACCACTTTCATGGGGCTTCCACTGTAACATCAGTACACAATGCATGGCCGAAGTCACAGCCATAGCAGAGGCAATTACCACGCCCAACACAAACTGCCCGCTGTCTACAGATACGAACAGACAGCCAAGCAGCCTGTCGAGCCTTCGCGACAGGTGACCTCCCAGACGCGCTTTACAGCACACTAACAAAGCACTTAGATGCCCACCCTTCGCTACGTGTTCGGATACAGTGGATACCTGGTCACTCAGGGATAAGAGGGGAATGAAGTGGCACACGCCATGTCCCGTGTAAGTCTCCCGGGCCCTCCCCTATGGTGGCCGGATTCACTGAAGCGAACCGAACTACTTACTCTGGCGCGTTTAGATAGGCGCGCACGATTAGATGAGATGCGTCACAACCGCAGGGTTTATCCCGATCTTCCTCGCTCCATGACGAGACGCGAGGCAGCGCTGGTGAGGCGTGCCCAAACTCACTCTTTGATGACGCCTCATATTGAGCACTACGTACAAGGCAAGGACGGGTCTCCTTCCTGCGTCGCTTGCGGTGGATTCGCCGATAACGCCCACGTTCTGTAGAATTGTCCGGGTGGTCGTGCAGCTATGGGCGAGAGCCTCAAACAGATACCTACCAAACTAAGACCTGCGACCGTGGAGGAGTGGCTGGCGGACTCCTCCCCAGACATCATGAAGGCACTACTCAGACATTTAAAACTTCTAGGCCTGTCTGAGGGCTAGGCCTTCTTTTTTTGTATTAGTGGACCCGGACGGGGGTTTACCTTGTTTTTAATAAAGTTGTTCTCTCTCTCTCTCTGGACAGTGGCCACACCCGTAGACTGTCACTCGACATGGAGGATGGCGAGAACCCTGCCGAGTACAAGGCTTCGCTAAATGGTAACGATATTTATTGCAGTTTCATTTGCTGAGTGATATCCTCAACAAACTCACGCTTTTGTATTGAACTCATGTTAAACATTACTCTGGAAGTAGCTGTTATAGCGAAACAACGAACCGTGTTACTGTGGTACTGCTTTTGATTGTGCTCAGCAGGAAGTTCTCATAGCCTCTGAGATACACTTCGCCATTTTCAGCGAAATTTGCACGGGTGGAAGTAATGTGTCCTGTTATGCTTAACTCAGTTCAAGCCTGAACAAATTAAAAGTGTGAGCGTAGCACACTTGAGCAACGAGAACAGGACAAAGCAAAATCTGCTCGTCTATTTCGACGTGCTGTCTTAACAGGGTCCTCCCCTCGCACTTGCTCGATGTATATTTAAAGTCTCGATTTCACAGCCGAAAGAATTATTCGGAAGATTAGTAGCAGTAGTAGTAGTAGTAGTAGTAGTAGTAGTAGTAGTAGTAGTAGTAGTAGTAGTAGTACTTTATCCAGGCAAAAAATAACGGGTACATTTGCCAAGGGGGACAGGCTAAAAAGCCCATAGGCGCCTGCCCCTCGGAAGAAAAAAGAAAGAACCAACGTCCACTCGCTCAACTTTCTCTCCTTTTGAGAACCAACGTGACGCACAGCTCTGTGCACCTTGTTACAAGGATGGGACAGGGCAATGCTTACACATAAATGAGATTGCTACATAAGAGGCGAAAATAAAACAGCTGTGCAGAGAGACTCAGGCAAATACAACGCAAATAGGAACAGCAAACTATTTAGAGTACGAAGCCTAATTTTTCTGTTTGCAAAGACAGTAAATATGACTGTATGTTTTTTTTAAATACACCACGAGACCTACCCTCCTGAATCAATGTAACTATGTAAATGTACTGATCCAAAGATGCGGAGTTTTTAGGCTGTTTTTTCAGTGCCATAAATGCTACGTGCTTTTCCTTTACTGTAAATCTGATGGCGCAGTTTGCAGGAATGATCTCTTACAACAAACAGGGGACAAAGATATTGCGCCCGGAAAACCTTCCCTTCCCGTCCTTTGCAACTCTGTGGAACAGAGCCCATAGTTTCTTGTGGGCAGCGTCGAAGCAGCTGCCTCCTCTTGCATCTGCGTCGAAGCAGCTGCCTATGTTACCATGCTTCATGGTCCTATCATATAGCTGATCCAAAGCTCAACTTCGCGCGACTGACTGCGGCTGTTGGGGGCACGCACTTGCGTCCTCCTGCTCACTCCGCGCCTGGGATCGGTCGCGTCCCCTGGATCACTGCATTTTTAACGCGAAAGCGTTTCTTGGCTAGGTTGGCGAGAGCGCGCGCCCAGCTACCGTCCGCAAAAAGCGTACGCAAAAGCCGTGCCCAGAAACCACGTGACCTCTACCACCGGAAGAGACGCCGGCGCCAACACTCGCCGCAGCGGCAGTCGGCTCGCGCTCTGCTCTGCTGCAGCTACCTGGAGATGCGTGTCCGCCGCGGTGGTGTAGTGGTTACGGTACTCGGCTGCCACCCAAAAAACGCGGGTTCGATCCCGGCCGCGGCGGTCTCATTTTCGATGGAGGCGAAAATGCCAGAGGCCCGTGTACTGTGTGTTGTGAGTGCACGTTAAAGAACCCCAGGTGGTCTAAATTTCCGGAGCCCTCCACTACGGCCTTTCTCTCCTCTCTATCTCTTTCACTCCCTTTCCCCACCCCCACGGACGCTTAGCCGTGCTCCCTACATGGGCTGCAGAAATTAACGTCCTTTCCTAACCAAATCACAATCACCAGATGCGTGCGACCGGGTCGCCGCGTTTCTTCGCTGGGTTGGCGAAAGCGCGCTCCCAGCTGCGTGGCGTCGCCGTAGCGGCACTACGCGCCACCTAGTCCATCGCTCCTCGCCGCCGTGCTTGCCGAGTTCAATCTCGAATTGAACCCGCCCACTGAGGCCATCACGACGTCGAGATGTACGTGCATCGATGTCGCATTCACCAACGACCCATACATTGTGCGAGATGTTATGTATGTATCCACCTACTACTCGGAGCACAAGGCCATGGTAGTGTCTTGCACACAGGCTAGGGCCTGTGTGTGTACGCCGTCACCGGAACGATAACAGGGTGGCGACACCGGTGACTGCCCAATGACACCACCCACGACGCGGCGGCGGTGGTACTACTTCGACATGCCCGAGACCTGGCTCACGCATATCTGCGTACACTGCCTGTACGACAAAATACAAGAGGACATGTGAAGTGTCGACAGCGCTTAGATGGCATCAAATAATCTAAATAAACACAATCCGCCTTCCCACATTGCCTCATTCTTTATAACACAACTCGGCAACACCAGTTTGCAGCACCCCTCTGCAACAACAACCTAGCCAAACGAAATGCTTTCGCGTTCTCATCTCATCTACGCTTAGGGATTGCTTACGGATTAGGGAATATGCTTAGGGATTGTCGAACTTTTTTTTCTATCCTCCGAAGCTTTGTTTTCTTTCATGACACACGTTTGGGCTCGGAGGTGTGCGCGCTTGCATTATCTCGGCAGCCCCATTTGCTCTAGTACGTTGCTCTGCGCACTTTTCTACTGTTCTTTTGAGCGCCTTGCTCACCCGTCGCGATGTATTAAACGTTTATTGTTTGTACGTTACGTCGAATCGTCTTCCCTGCTGGCCCTCCTCGATGGCCAACCTGGTTCCAACTTCCCGCAGACGCCGCTTAGGGTTCGTCGCGCCACGCGACTATAACAAACTGGCTGGAAGCTGCGGGATATGAATCCGAGCCTCGCTGCCACGTCGGAACTGCAGGCACCACGTGCGACGGTCTGCGCGGATTCATGGCTGCAAGGTGATGAGTGCGGGACATTGCTGGGTTTTGCCACGCTTTTGTTAAAGGGTAGAGCCGGTAATTCGGGCTATCCTTGTCACCTTGTTGGCTGACGGCAAAATAATTTGTACAGTAGGGAGAGCATCACTGAAAACAGCCATGGATCTGAGGTTATTGCATAAACCGAAGCTGTTGGAGATTGCGAAGGACTTTCTCCTGGATGTAACCAAGGCGCATGCAAAGTAGAGTTGATGGGGGCTATTCTTTCTCTGGAAGCTGAGGATGATGAGCTAGCGGAATGCGTTCAGATTATTCGAGTGAGGCAGGATGCAAAAAAGCAGCCAGAACAGAGGCGTCCAGATGAGCTCGAGGAACAGAGACGTGCAGTTGAGCGTGAGGAACGGGAACGTAGATAAGAAAGGGAACATGCATGCCTACTTGAACTGAGGCGACTCTAGATTGAGATGGAACGCCTTCGAACAGCACGTCGGAGAAGCGACGCAAACAGAGCAGCAGAGCCGCATCCTTAAAGATGACAGAGCTAAAGCGGCCTTATAAGCTCGGAGAGGATATTGGTTGCTCTTGGTGAACTTGGAGCGCACATGGAGAAGCAGGAATGATTGATTTATTTGTGGAGTTTTACGTCCCAAAACCAGCTCTGACTATGAGAGACGCCGTAGTGGAGGGCTCCGGAAATTTTGACCACCTGGGGTTCTTTAACGTGCACTGACATCGCACAGCACACGGGCCTCAACATTTCGCCTCCATCGAAATGCAGCCGCCGCGGCCGGGATTCGATCCCGCGACCCTCGGATCAGCAGCCGAGTACCATAGCCACTAGACCACCGTGGCGGGGCAAGCAGGAATTCTCTCGCGAGTCGTGGCCACTGCCCCTACTTACACTGTTTCCTGGCGAATCAACTTACCTAATTGCTCGGTTCAACAGAAAGGAAGCCGAAGACTAAGAGAAGGTGAAATGCAGCTAGCTGGGGAAGTATACGCTTCTCCGGGGAAGCGTTTCGTCGGAGGTTCCGCGAAATTGAGAAGGGAAGAAACGAGTCAGATACTGAGTCTGCGTATAAGCTGATCTCAAATATGGAAGAATGACTCAAGGAGCAAAAGGCCTATGCTGATCGCGCCAAGGTTGCTGAGTGTTTCACACTTGAGCCGTTTTGTAACAGGTTATCTGAGAACGTGAGATAGCGGGTGCAAGAAAGGCCAGACGTTATCATGGTAGCAAGAGCAGCCGAGCTAGCGGAGGAGTTTGAAAACGGGGAGAAGTAAACGGATCAAAGTAATGGACGGTTGTAAAGGCGATTCCAATTTCAGGTTCTGCAGGCCGAAGCAAGTGCCCGTCAACGATAAGCATGAACCTGTGTGGTGGAGGAAGGCCCATGAAGTAATGTTTCTGTGTCGGAAGAGACCCCAGAGGTTAAGGCAGAGCAGGAAAAAAAATGGAAGTGAGGAAACATTTTCTTTGTTACAACTCTCACAAAGCAGGACGCATTGCAGCGCAATGTACGGAGGTTAAGATATTGTTTTTTTCCTCAGGTGGAAACGCTGAGAGTATAGAGCTGCTCGAAAGGCACATGCATGAGTCGCGCACTGCGCGATTCCGTGGCTGCTATGGACGAGGTTCATAGCTCTTACGTAGAACCTGAAATGTTGACGGATAAACACGCGTGGGTCAAGCAAGCCGTAGGAGCTCAGAATGCTTGTGTTGCCATCGCGAGAATAATACTGGTGTCACACGGGCGCTTCGAAAGCCTTCGAACCAACGGTCCATCGACTCACAAGTCACGTTTGAGCTGCTATACGGGCGGTTTAGATGGCCGTCGAGTCGATAGTCTATCAAGCTCGGAAGACTATCCACTTGACAGCCATCGAAACCGCCCATGTAGCAGCTAAAACATGATTTTTGAGTCGATGGACAGTTGGTTCGAAGGCCTTCGAAGCGCCCGTGTGACAACAGTATAACTGTCAAATCGGGACATAATCTCCAGTGTCACGTACGCTTCCACCGCAGTACCCTGCCTGCTTTCGAATGGGCCAGATCAGATTCTGTTTGAGAAAGGGATAGTGTACGTGAAGGCTAGCGTAAGTGAGCTAATAACGAGCTCGAAAGCTCGTGAGCTAGTAGCACAGGAAGTCGCTGAGAGGTCACTAGCTGATATGCATTGTTGTGCGGCAGGCACGTAGCCAGGATTTTTTTTCGGGGTGGGCCCGAGAAGCATCATCATCATCATCATCATCGTTTATTCACCCTTAAAGGCCCTCTACAAAGTATTACATAAAGGGTGCGGGGGGGGGGGGGCGACAAAAGCATCAATAACAGCATGGTCATTATTATAAAATGCTTTAAAAATACTTGCCCGGGAATACAGAAGGCGCTTAATTATTAGAGGAGAAAGAGAACGGAGTGCAACGCAGCCGAAGAGGCGAGTTAATCCGAGATGGAAAGCAAGTTTTTTGACACCGCAGTAAAGCTAGTGGGTGTGCACGAGAAAGAATACTTTCTAACCAAGTAATCTGGACGAAGAAAGACCATACAGAGTCAGTGACGGAAAAGGGAGCGACAAAAAAAAAAAGGCAATGCAAAGGAATCAGGCGCCCACTTTGCAGGAAATAAAAAAAAAGAATTGTCGGACGCTTTCTCTACTCAATTTCTCACACTTTGTCTCAACTACAGGCGTGCGAGAAGAACGCGGGCCACTTTATGACAGCAACTCTTTAAAGAAAAAAACAGACATATTCGCGAAAACGATTTCATTGAACCACCAAGAACCAAAACACGGATGCTTTCATCACACAAAAGATGCAAAACGCTAATATTCGTTTTAGGAAGGAATATTAAAGGATGACATTGCGAGTGGTTTTACAATATAGTAAAAGTTAATGCAAAAGAAAGAAAAAAGACCATGCAGCTTGGCCAAAAAGAGTGGTTCACGCTGCACTTTTCATGCGTCGCGGTTTCTCTATAAACACAGTGATAATTTCGTCGACACTGAGTTGCATTCGGTGAATGGACATGAGAGTCAGGCCATTAAGCCGCTCTTCAGCTGTTCTGTTCCTCAAGTATGTTTTTACTCCTTTTAGTGTGAAGAAGCTGCGTTCTGCAGCAGCTGTACTCATACTGGGATTGTCGCCAATATCTTGAGTGTGTGAACGTTCGGCAAGAGGGCTTTGTTGCATTCAGGTAGAACGCCCGTCGCAGAGCGGCGAAGTTCCTCCTCTTGCATGGCTTGCCATTTAGTTTTCCAGATTTCCCATTCAATTTTTAGCGTAACGATATGCGCTGTTGTCATATCGAGGTAAAAATCGAAGGCCGGCTGAACAGATTCAAATTTGCCCTTGCAGGCGTGCTTTGGCAACACAAATGGCAAAGTTTGCAGTGTTTTCCGACGGTTTGCAAAGCTCTGTTTGAGGGAAGCTTTCAGGTCATCTATCTATGAAATGAACGTGGCTCACAGCACCCTTCCGCAGAACAGGCGACCCTGGTTACCTTGTTTGTTTACCCTTTTCACTCCTTCCGCCACGCGGGTGCCTGCCCCACGACACAGGCAGCGGAAAAAGGGTGGTGAGATTCGTAGAGGTGCCAGCGGGGTTGAACGGGTTAATGGGTCGTCGAAGCCGTCGCTTTCCATACAAAAGTCCCCTTTTCCAAGCTGCCTGTTAGCTTCCGCCGTCCGGTCGTGGAAGAACTCTGCGTCTACGGCAAAGCAAAGCCGCACGCGTGCGTGTTCCCACGCCGCGCAGCTATCAGTTAAACAAAGCACCTGAATGCTCCCTAAGTTGCCGCCACTACGGGACTGTATAAATGACGCCCGCAATATACCACCTACTAGCTCTGCAGCAACAAAGACACCGCTCCTCTCGTTAAGAAAAACATTTCTTCAGGGAATCCACCGGTGGAGTCAACGCTATCCTTTTCTGTATGTCCTGTCATTCTTTGCACTGTTCCTTGAAGCAATCCAACTACCGAACGCTCTAACCGTAGATGACAATCCTCGTTTCGCGCAATATAGCCATGGTCGCTTTTGCCCAGAAAACCCGACACAACCAACAACCACCTTCCACATAACTGGTGCCACGAATAAAAGTCGCACGAAGTACGGACAGATAACGTCGTTTTCTCTGGTTTCGAAGCCATATGGCAACATTTTGTTCGTTCTGGTAATTTCGTTTCCAACAAGCTTGCCTTACATATATTAAAATGTCCCGCGTTGCGAAGTTTTCTGTCTCTCCCCCCAATCACAAAGCAGCAACTGTTTCTGATAACTGGTTTCAGTAGTTTCATTTGGTACGACCGTTGTGTCAGGAAGATTGATACAGTGGTCGCTATCTTGGGAATGTTCGGCTATCATGTTGCGATCTGTTGCAAAATTGCAGAGGTTATTCTTGTGCTGACGAAATGTTTCTATGAGGTTTTTCGTTTCCCCGATGTAGCTCGCATCGCATGTTTGTATACAGTGCCTTCGGTGAACGGCCTTTGGCAATATGTACAGAACACGTATTCGTAGGCTTGTGAGTCACTCGGATGCCTTGTTTTCTGAGAATACGACCGATGGTTTCGCTAACGCCTCAGACATAGGGGAGAGTGCGATGTTTCTGTTGTGGTGTTGATTCAGGAGCCGTACTCTGAATTCTCGGCAAGCGTAGCCGTGCTTTTGGAATTGAAGTGCTTTCGAATTTTTTAGAACTTGTCTTTGGGCGAAAGACAAGTTCATGCTTCGAAAGGAAAAAACGGAGGGCTAAAAAAAAATACGACACACAAGGAGAGTCCTGTGTTTAGCCTCTTTCTTTGTGTGTCGTCTTTTTAGCGCTCCGTTTTTTTCCTTTCGATGTTTTCGGAATAAACGTTCTTGGGTAGCTGTTTTTAGTGAGTTCCTTGACTATCTTTCGTGTTTCATTTGTTTAAATGGCCACGGCGCTACTTGTACTTTTGCCTCTATACCCCTGCATTAATGGCTGACTTGACAAATTTCGGGGGTGGCTCGGGCCCCCCTGGGCCCCCCCTTGCCTACGTGCCTGTTGTGCGGTAACTGAAGGAGCGAAGTGCGAGAATGCCTCTGTGTTGGAACCGCGTGAGCGTACATCCACGGAAGCAGAGGCGCCGGAAGCGACGTCGGACACCTCTGAGATCCTGGACGACGCCTTGTGTCAACAGAGTACCGTAGCTACTGCTAGGCTATCTTTAACAGACACACCGTCGCCGTGTGTGTTCATCGCGGTAGCTGCTAATGAGGAAGTTCAGGGTACTAATTATTCGGTGAATGAGAAACGCAGTATGGGAAGTGAGTCAGAAGCGGGCGCTGAAGCGCTTTGTGAAGTGAGCAATACCCTTGAGGGTAGTCCGCCACAGTGCGAAGTACGTAGCTCCGAGGAAGGCCAGTGTTCCTTACAGGAATCATAACGAAAGGGAAGGGGTCAAGGGCTCGTTCTTTATTTGTTAGAAACAAGTTAATGAGCAAACAGACAATGAAGCCTAGGAAAGCATAGGGGAAGTTACTTGTGGTATTTTAATTGTGGAGAAAGTAGAAAGGAATTAAAGTGGACGAAAAGACAAACCTGCCTTCGGTGGGACCCGAACCCACGACCTTCGGATGTCGCGTCCGATGCTCTACCAACTGAGCTACGAAGGCGGCCGTCCCCCCGTCCACTTTATTGTGTATTTATGTGCATATTATCCTGGGAGTGTTAGGCAGCGCCACTCATGGCCAAGGCGGCGTGCGTGGAACGCACTTTCTTGCCAGGAGGCGTCACGTAGAACGTGAACTTAGTTGAGATGGCTGCTGCCCAATAAGCCCTCGCATGCTACCTAAGGCACCAAGTCTGCCGCAACGAGGCCCACGCTATGAAATAACGAAAGGGAAGGGGTCAAGGGCTCGTATAATCATATAACTTGTTCAGGAATCATATAACTTGTTCGTTAGTCAGGAAGTCGTTGTTGTCAGTACAAGTCATTTTGATTACGCAGGCGCAGTTGCATCTCAGACGAACGGGACGTGTTTTCAGCTCGCGATGCGAGTTGATTTTTCGAAAACGGGTGCGAGAAAATGTGAGAAGTGTAAACGACGCCGGAAAGGAAGGCGGACAGACAGAGAAAGTGAGAGACACATAGCCGTAAAGAACAATGAAAAGAAAGAAGGAAAACGTCAATACAGCTTGCTTGAGTCGGGCGCGCGCCCGTGCTCAGGGCCAACTGAGTAGCAGAATAGAGGCACGGCATTCTCACCCAGCCGCGAGGAACAGTCCAAATAAACTCCTCACCGTCGCGCTGTAAGAATTGACACACGGAATGCACAAAGAAGGGCTTGATGGCAGGACGACGTGAAGTTGTCTTTGTCAAACAAGCTGTCAGTGAAAGCTGGCCACCGGAATTGAAACACGCGAGTAACCAGCGAAGTAGTGGGACCCGGCAGGTATTCTCCTTTCCCTGGTTAGGTCGAACAGCGTCGAAGGAACGACCACCTCGAGTGCGTGCTAACCTGAAATCCAAGGTGGACAAAGCGGTACAAAATCGCAAGGCCGGGTTCGGACAACAAGACGTATATTGAGTGACGTGTCATGTAAAACGTAGAGGGTATTCTATATGAGTGACATTAAAGTGTTCCGTTGCCTTTTTATATGGGTGTAGTGCGTGCTGTTGGAATATTGTTGTGTACTTTGCGGACTCGGACATGGCCATGGAAACAGATCGCTGTCCACGAAAATAGCTGCAGAGAAAGTTTTTCAAAAGTGATGCCTCCTGCGCTGGAGTCGCGGTTCGTAGCAGTAATCTTTCGGGGGGCACCCGGAAGGGAACACATCAATGGCAGTGCCGATAGCTTAAGCCGAGGCCTCTAGATCCAGAACAAGCCTTGAAACTTTCGCTAAACTCTTGTTTTTCTTTCTGTTGTAGGATTCGAAAATTTTTCTTTTGTTTTATGCAGTTCAGTATAATCACGCATTGTGAAGCGTATAACAGACTCGTGTGTGTATTTGGCGCCGCTGAAAATTGAATAAAATGCCGCTTTTGTGGGAAAAAAGCCTGGCTTATCCCAGGGAGAATGTGTCGTGCTTGCTCACTGCGTGGTTGAGTCTGTGTTGTTTTAGCAGATGCATGCTGTGAGCGACAAGCCACTGCAGTCCCTTTTGGGGCATCTGGACTCCTACTAGAATGTTGAACGACGTTGCAAAGCACCCTGGTGCTCCGGGCTCAAGGAAGCCACAAGCGTTAACAGCTCCAAGTACCGACTAGCGTTCATCCCTCTAGACAGCGGATCTCTTCTCCTGCACATCGGGATCTCCTTCCGTGGCAGGGCAGTCTTTTGCGATTGGAACGGAGCAAATGCACTTAAAACGAACTCCAAACGAGGAGATTGCCCATAGAGCAGAGTCACCTATCCAGCGTGTTAAAACTTGCGTGCCGCACGTGGTGATTTTTCGTATGCGTGGTGTATGTGCTGTAGACGTGAGCCCTTGTCTCTTGTCTCCTCCTTCAAAAGTTCGCCCCTCCCCGCTGACGACTACCCGCAAGGCACCGGCGCGTCTGCTGAACTGAGGGCAGGTCTCGACAAGTGTGTACCGTGAAGGACATTGGGAACGCTTCACGTAAGGGATATAAAAGGGGAGGGAGGACACGCCACCCAGCACTTGGGAGTCACCTTCACTCTAGTGCGTTTCTGCACGCATGTTTCTATTGTTCTCTTGAACGCCCTGCTCAACCATAGCATTGTATTAAAAGTTTGTTGTTTGTTCGTTACGTCGCCTCGTCTTCCCTGCTGGCCCTCCTCGACGGTCCACCTTGTTCTAGTTTCAATCACACGCTGCTCAAGGTTCGCCACGCCACGCTGCTCTAACAAGGTGGACTAAGAGAGATTATGCGAAATTTCGTTAAGGCACACTGAGATAAACTCAGGCATAAGGGTGGATTATAGCAGATTAGAAGTGAGCAAAGCAAATCCAAATTGAATGTCTTCAAATATTGAGTTTGATGCTTCATCCAAAATGTTTGAAAGCAAACAAAGGAACATTAACAGCTTCTGTTTTTTGTATTGTGGGACACCCTTTTTCTATTGTTGTAACTGCATCATGTGACACATGCAAGTGCAGCTGATTGTGCATTTATATTGTTATTTTATTGCTATACTTTCTGTTGTGTGTATATGTTTACTTATGTCACACTGTACATGGGAGCCCAGCATTTAGCCCTGGCTTCCTCCTTTTGTACGAAAAGAAATAAAGTTCACTTCACATACGGAAATTATGAACACTTAAGGCTCATTAAAGTATATTAAAAAGACTGTGATAGATTAAGGCATATTAAGGTGTAAAAGGAGGCCTACAACTGATTACCCTTACTTAAAATATTGGAAGGGGGTTTATTGGTTTTAAAAAGCGGATGGACAGGCGGGTGCGACGATGGCAGCAGCTGTAGTTCTGGAGAGCGTCGTCAGCTGGAGATCAGGGCTCGTGCCTCTTCCTCAGGCCGTGTCCCACTGGACTGCATATGTTCGTGTTTTCCCACTACAATACCTCGGCGGTGAAGAGGAGCCAACCTGGTGACTCAAGGTGACGCTACAATAAGTGGGTCGTGATGGGGCTTGAGACGGCTCACATGGACCACCTGGCGGCCCAGACGGCGCTTATCGGTGGAAGGGTTGATGGGTTCGATGACGTAGGTGACGGCAGTGGGGCGCTCGATGACGCGGTAAGGGCCGTATTACTTAGGAGCAAACTTGGGACTGAGGCCAGGGGCGTGGAAGGGTAATCGAGGCCAGACGGGGGAGCCAACGGCGAAAGTCTCCACAGAGATATCGCGGTCATGGCGATCTTTTTGATGTGCTTGGTTGTCCTCAGCGAACGAGCTGGCCAGCTGACGACACTTTTCGGCGTGGTTGGCAATTTCAGAAACATGGCTGAATTCGGAGGCGTCCGGGCGATACGGCAAAATAGTGTCAAGTGTGGTGCACGGTTCGCGGCCATATAGGAGGAAGAAAGGAGAGAAACCTGTGGCACACTGTGTCTCGGTATTATAGGCGTACGTCACGAAGGGAAGTATCACGTCACAATTGGAGTGGTCGTCATTTTAGTACATGGCGAGCATGTCCCCCAGGGTTCGATTACAGCGCTCTTCCTGCCCACAACATTGGAAACATCTGGTCAAACACAGCGCTCTTCCTGCCCACAACATTGGAAGAATGGGACCTTTTCCAACAACTTTCTCGCTTTCCACGCCTCCCTTTAAAACGAAATTGTTCTTCTCCATCGCTCTGGTACCCTGGATAAGTGCCATAGCAGTTCTCTGTCAAATCTGGCTCGTTATCTCGTTCCTCATTAACTTCCTCACCATCACCACTCTGCCGCTCGTCCTAGTCGTCCAGTTCCATTGCCTCACCCGAAGGTTCCTGCAGCTTTAACTCCTCAGCAACTTCACCACAATACACATTGCTAAATGCGACATTTGTATATCGGTCATGCTTCCGAGTGTCCAAGTCTCTGAATATCGGGGTCTGTAATGCCAAGCTTGTCACCAATAGCTCCCGTGCGCTTTTCAAGTTCCTCGAGAATTTCTTTTTTCGCTTACTGCGCTCAACTGCATTTAGCAACGATCCATCGTCCTTTTCACAGCCATGAGAATCTGCGGAAATTGCCTCGAAGCTCTCTTTCAAGCACTGTGCTTTAGCAGGAGTACCAAACAGAACGTGCTAGTGTCGAACTGAAGAACCAGATTTAGCATCTAGCATTAGATTTGGCATTTGAGCACCAAACTCACGTTGAGGTCGTCGCATTTGTTCCGCATCCGGTGTCACTGGCTGGCCCCCGTCAGCTGTTGCAGAAGGCTGAGACATCCAAGGCGGAGATGAAACATTGAGCAGGTCTATATGATGTTCTAGCAGGGCCAATGCGCCGATAGCAGCGTCTTCATATTCCAGAACGGAATCGTAATCTTCTGCCACCTGCTCGTCTGACATGAAGGTCTCCAGCGCAGCATTCAGCGCAGATAATTCAGCCTTCACCGTGTGCAGTCGGCTATTGAGCACGTGAAGCTCAGAGAGGTCGAACTGTTCTGAATTGATGAGTTTGTTCACATCATTCACCGTCCTTAAGCATTCGTTCCGACGAGACGCCCGCTTCTTATCGACACGGTCCATGACGGTCTGGTTGCAGGACTTCCCAGATTTGAAGCAACAGCTCGCTCGCGGGAGTGAAGGCTGGCTTCCCGAGTCTTCGGCACCAAAAACGATGTGGAAAAGTCCTTTCTGCAGCCTTTACTGGCGCGGAGCGCCATGCCGTCCGAACATGGCGTTCAAGAGGAAACCCAAAGCCAACAAGCTCCATACCCACTACACTCCCCTAGTTTCTCGTCGTCTTCACCGCAACGCGCACAATATTCAACAGATGGTAGGCCGTAGACGTGCGGTGGACTGTGCGCCATGCACGAAGGAGGTCTTGAAGCACGTCGGACAAAAATACACGCCTTCTGTCACTCAGGAGTTCGCGTGGCGCGCCGTGGCGGAGGACGAAATGATGTAAGAGGAAGTTAGCTATGCCACGAGCACCAGCAGAAGGGAAGGCGGCTGTTTCCGCATAACTAGTGAGATGGTCCACAGCCAAAATCACCCATCAGTTGCCGGAGACCGAGCTTGGAAGTGCTCTGTAAAGATCTATTCCGATACGGTCGAAAGGACGTGCAGGACAAGGTAAGGGCTGTAGAAGTCCGGCCACGCCAGTAGTGACGTAGGCGGAGCCGTTGATACGTTTTTAGGGCGCCAGCATGAGCGTGTTGAGGATCAGCGTGGAAGTATGTGCAAATGTCGGACCTCATATGGCTAGGGATGACGAGCAGCCACTTGCGGTCATCCGTGTGATAATTGCGGCGATACAGTAGCTCGTCCCGTATTGTAAAATGCTTGGCTTGGCGGCGGAGGGCGCGTGGGTATGCAGAGGGGGAGAAGGAAGAAAAAATATTCAGTAGAGAGGCTATCCAAGGGTCTTTCCGCTGCTCACATGGCATGTCGGTGGCGGGAAGAGCAGCCAACGGAAAGGCACCATTGGTCTGCGGGTCTTCAGGCAATTGCAGGGGAGACCGAGAGAGCGCGTCCGCTTTAGAGTGATTTCGTCCCGATTGGTACACCACGCAAATGACGAATTCTTGCAGATGAAGAGCCCAACGTCCAAGACGACCGGAAGGGTCTTCCAGGGAAGCCAACCAATAGAGTGTGTGATGATCAGTCACCACGTCAAAAGTCTGGCCGTAAAAGTATGGACGGAACTTGCTTACTGCCCACACAATAACGATACGATCCTTCTCAGTTACGGAGGAGTTGGCTTCCGCCTTGGTGAGGGCACGGCTAGCATAAGCGACGACATACTCTGAGAAGCCGGGTTTGCGTTGCGCGAGTACTGCACAAAGGGCGACACCACTCGTGTCCGTGTGTACTTCGGTTGGCGCATTGGGGTCGTAATGGCGCAGAATGGGTGGCTAGGTAAGGAGTTGCCGTAATGTAGTAAAGGCGTCGTCGCAAGATTGAGTCCAATTCAAAAGGTCCCCAGGGCCAGCGAGCAGCTTCGTAAGGGGTGCGCTTATGGAGGCAAAGTTCCGTACAAAGCGACGAAAATACGAGCCCGACAAAGCTCCGCAGTTCTTTTACTGTAGTTGGTTTAGGAAATTCGGCAACGGCCCTAGGAAGCATTCATTTATGAGAAATCCGTATGGATTTCCTTGTAGCCTTGTGCTACAAAACGGGTGGATGCTAATTTTCCCTTTCATTGCTGATATAATACTAACAGCTACTACTGTCTGTTGCCTGATCCATTCCAAGTTGTCAATTCTGCAATCAGACAAGAAGGGCTGCTTTGTCGCGTTACCAGAAAGGGACTTTCAACAAAAAGCCTCCAGCGCCGTGGAGAACTGCATGGTAGTGCATTATGACGGGAACAAATACAAGAACTTAGCAGTAAAGTTACTGCGAGAATGTAATTCGTTGGAAGTAATTAAAGCACAAGAGCTGTCTTTAGAATTTTTTTCACTGCCAAGAACCACAAATCATAATATCCTTTCAGACCGATCATATCGGAGAGAAAGTGACGGTAGCGATGTGTGGCTAAGTATCTTCAGCAGCATCGCACTCTCTTGCTGTTGACGGTGCCTTATTGATCTGGAACCCAGTGGAACATGTGGCAGCGCTGGTTGATGAAATACAGTGGGCTTGCTCTGCGTTTTCCATTGACATAACAGGTTTATATTACTCGATACCACACACTAGTCTCTTCATAGCAGTTTGTCAGCTCGAAGATAATGGAGAGCAGCGCTTTCAGGACCAAAGAAGCGTTACTAGTGACTGCTTTTTATTTTAGAATTTTATCTAAACTCTACGGCTGTCATCCATGCCAGCAAGATTTACGTACAGCAGGACGGAATTTTCATCGGTTCGTCGCTCGCTCCAGTGCTGAATGACGTAACGCTGTTCCGTTTTGACAAATGCCTAACGAACCGCCAGAATGATGGTCTCGTTGTTAGGGCACATCGTTATGGGGTTATTCTTTAGTTTTCACAAATTTGGTAAGTGAAAAGTATCACGTAAACTCAACAGATGTTTTATGTGTTTCTATTGAGGAAGCTGAAGGGCTGAAATTTACGTCTGAACTGCCGTAGGAGCATGGCATCCACTTTTGGGATTTACGGTTGTCGTTTAATCTAGCTTAGGGCATTTGTTAGACCTACAATCCCCGCTGCAATAAAGGCCTTTTACCCTTCCAGATTGCCCAATCAAAAGAAAAAGAGGCACGGTTACCTCGTGTATGAAAGCGGGTCTTGGGAAATCATGCGTTCAGAAATGATGGGTAGCATCCAAGGCCAACTCAGCCATGTCCGTGAACCAGATTATTCCTTGTATATTACCTCCAGTCTTAATGGGACCATCCTCAAAGATACGATATGTCACCGATCCCGAGCTGTGTAGCGCGAGACACAATCGCCGGAAAAGATCCCAAGAACCGACGTGTCAGTCCCCCGGAAATGATCCCACGAAAGCTTGCACAATTAGGTTTTGGTCCCCTTCGGCGCACTAGCAAAACGACAGCAGTGATTCAAAGGCCGAATCAAAGCCGAGCGTTAACAAGCAAAACAAATATATTCTCATGAACAGGCAGTTACACAAAACGTACACAAACACGGCTCTCCACAATAGTGTCACGGTGCTACGACAGGAAAAAAGACGACGATTGCTAGGAAGACGAAGGAGACGACGTAGTGGAGTAGTCTCTCTCTCGGTCTGTGATTAGGGCTGGGCCGGCGATATCGTTTCTGCTATTAAAACGGCCTTCCCATTTAGCCTACTATCTCTGCTCGTTCCATCGTGGTGGAGGTGCGGGGTACTGGAGAAGACGGAACTCCGCAGCGGTCTTGTCCTCGGCCGTCCTACAATGCCGACAGGCGACCAGGCCGACGGGTCAGCCACGGCGTCCGCACCCGCGCCGTCAGCCCAGGCAACGCAAGGACCTGCAACGCCGCCACCGCCAGTCGTCCTGACCCACCTCTGTGATCTGCTCAGCCGCTATGCCGACCTCTGTGATCTGCTCTGTGATGACCTCTGTGATCTGCTCAGCCGCTATGCCGACATTTTTTACTTTGAAGGTCGACCTTTGGGACAAACGTCCCTTGTGCAGCATCGCATACATACGGGCGATGCAGCGCCTATTCATAGACGGCCTTATCGCGTATCACATACCGAACGCCGAGTGATACAGCAGGAAGTCGACAAGATGCTCACCAAGGGCATCATAGAACCGTCCCCGAGGCCGTGGGCTTCTCCTGTAGTTCTGGTTAAAAAGAAGGATAACACCTGGAGGTTCTGTGTGGACTATCGGCATCTAAACAAAATAACCAAGAAAGACGTCTATCCACTGCCACGCATAGATGACGCGTTAGATTGCCTACACGGTGCGACTTATTTTTCGTCCATAGACCTTCGCTCTGGTTACTGGAAGATTGCCGTCGACGACATGGACCGTGAGAAGACCGCGTTTGTAACGCCAGATGGCCTTTATCAGTTCAGAGTCATGCCGTTCGGCCTGTGCAATGCCCCAGCCACCTTCGAGCGCATGATGGACAAGCTTCTGCACAGCTTTAAGTGGTCCATCTGTCTTTGTCATCGTGTTCCCTCCGTCATCGTGTTCCCTCCGACCTTCGACACGCACCTTGAGCGCCTTTCAACTGTTCTTTCGGTGTTCCGTGCAGCTGGACTACAGCTGAACTCTTCCAAGTGTCACTTTGGTCGCCGCCAAATTACTATTCTCGGTCACCTCGTCGACGCGTCTGGCGTGCGCCCTGACCCTACTAAAGTTCGTGCTGTCCTCGATTTCCCTACGCCGACCTCTGTCAAAGACGTCCGAAGATTTGTGGGCCTATGCTCTTACTTCCGTCGCTTTGTCAAAAATTTTGCATACATTGCTCAGCCTCTGACCGATCTTTATTCTAAAGAAAGGCGTACCCTTTTCTTGGGGCCCTGACCAAGCCGACGCCTTCGCACGCCTTGTCACCGTGCTAGTGTCACTAGCACTCCAATTCTTGCAAATTACGATCCATCTGCACCGACAGACGTCCGAACAGATGCTAGTGGGCATGGAATTGGCGCTGTTCTAGCCCAGTGTCAACGGGGACACGACAGAGTTATTGCGTACGCCAGCCGTCTGCTTTCACACGCGGAACGCAATTATACCATTACAGAGCTCGAGTGCCTTGCACTTGTGTGGGCGGTGACCAAATTCCGGCCGTACCTCTATGGCCGGCCTTTCACTGTTACCACCGACCACCATGCTCTCTGCTGGCTTTCAACCCTTAAAGATCCAACGGGTCGTCTAGGTCGTTGGGCCTTACGTCTGCAAGAATACGACTACACAGTGGTGTACAAGTCCGGTAGGCTGCATCAGGACGCCGACTGCTTGTCTCGCCACCCCGTCGACACTTCGGACCCCTATACTGCAGCTTCCGGGATCTTCACGCTCGATGCTTTTTTGAACCTCGGTCAAGAGCAAGATGTCCCCCTCCTCCACCCCGTACCACCTGCCCCGCACCAACAATGCATTTCATGGAAAGCATGGGGCTAAAAAAAGGTAAGTACACTGTTTAACGTCCTTTTTCTCCTGGAACTGGATGGGGGCTCAGCACCTGAAAGTAGACTTTCTGGGAGAAACATTGTTAGCTTGTGCATACCCCAACCTTTTGTCGTCTTTGTTAACAATCTACCGTATCTAATGGACTCAAGAGTTCCCTTTGAAAGGTTTATGCCTGTAGGTTGGAGAGTATTGAACCTGTATATGAGATAGGATTCCCTGTATTTTCTGTCCCTCGGCGAGCGGAAGTTTCCTTGGAGTATGTAGAGTTTCAGTTCATCGAAATTATGACCTGTCATATTAAAATGCTGCGCCACTGCCTTCGGCAGGTTATTCGCGGTGTCCGCGCGGTGCCCGTTTAGTCTAACATTAATTGGTTGACCAGTTTCGCCGACGTACTGCTTGTGACAGAGTGAACATTCCAACATGTAAATAACGTTCCAACTATTGCAAGTGAAACTTGATTTTACATGATGGACATAGTCACTTCCCGTGCTTTTAACTTTAAGATCATTTTGAATATGCTTGCAAGTCTTACATCTGGGACGGGAGCAAGTTATTACGCAGGCGGTGCCCTGAGGGTTTACTTTGGCATGTACAAGCAGGTCTTTAAAGTTTCTATTACGGCGGTAGGTGACTCTTGGTATTTCCGGAAACGCTTTTCTAAGGCGATCGTTGCTTGTTAGTATTGGATAGTATTTCCGAAGAATATTATTTATGTTTGGAAGCGAGTTGGAGTATTTCGTTATGAATGCTAGCGGCTGGTTGGCCTGCGCTTTAGGGGCTCTTTTTTCTAGCGCTGGTGTCCTATCTAGTTTAAGCGCGTCATTGTATGCCTTGTTGAGAGCGTCGTGCGGGTGATTTCGTTCAGCTAAGGTTGCCTTTAAATTGCTTAAGTGGTGAACGTAATCCGCGTCGTTGCTACAAATCCTTCTTATGCGCCTTGCCTGTCCTATAAATATGCCCTGTTTGCAGTGTCGCGGGTGATGGCTACTATAATCTAGATATTGCTGGCTATCCGTTGGCTTTCTGTAAAGTGTCGTCTTTAGTTTTCCTTTTTCGATGGATACTGTCGTGTCGAGAAAATCAATTTTACTAGAAGAGTGCTGCATGGAAAACTTAATGCTGGGATGAAAGTTGTTAAAATGCTCAAAAAATGTACTTAGTGCACTTACACCATGTTCCCAAACAATAAAGATATCGTCTATGTAACGGAGGTAGGTGCGAGGTTTTAGCGGCGACAATTCCAAAAGCTGTGCTTCTAGTTGCCCCATGAAGATATTGGCGTAGGTCGGCGCGAAAGGAGTTTCCATGCTGGTGCCAAAAATTTGCAGGTAGTTTGTAGAGTCAAATTCAAAATAATTAAGTGTAAGTACTAATTTTAGTAACGTGATGGAAACTTCAGCGGCTTGTGCACGTTTGCTATTCTGTATTGCTTTTGAGAGCGCTTCGATTCCTTCTGTGATAGGTATATTCGTGTATAGGGAAGTGACATCTAGCGTTACCAAAATAGCCTGATCTGAAAGTGTTTGTGTTTCGTTAATAGACTCTATAATCCGCAGAAAATGAGGCGTATCCTGAATAAAGGACGGAAGGTTGGGCGGTATGTCGGATAGATGGTGATTAAGAAACTTCTATAATGGCTCTGTCGGGGTGTTGTTGTTAGACACGATGGGTCTTCCCGGTATTTCAGCAGTAAGTAGTTCGTCTGTGCTAACCTTATGGATCTTAGGAAGGAGGTAGAACCGGCCTGCTTGTTTGTTATCAGGCATTAGGAACCGGTACTCGGATTGTGTGATTAATTCGACAAGGTTGAGGTATGCACAAGCTAACAATGTTTCTCCCAGAAAGTCTACTTTCAGGTGCTGAGCCCCCATCCAGTTCCAGGAGAACAAGGACGTTAAACAGTGTAGTTTTTTTAGCCCCAAGCTTTCCCTGAAATGCATTGTTGGTGCGGGGCAGGTGGTACAGAGTGGAGGGGGGGACACATGACATAGGAGTAACTTCTGTTCCGAGCCTGTGTTTCCTTTTTTTCCACCCTGCTTTCTAGCCCTGTGCACACAATGCATGTGCAAGATATGTACAAAGAGCGGATTCTCTAGAAACTTTCGCTCTTGCCATTTATAGTAGTCACGCTAACACCTGTCACCCAAATACCCTTGCACCCAACCCCCACCCCCCCCCCCTTTTTTTTTTCTTTTGTGTGTGTATGTTCGCACGTGCTGCTCTTCTCCTCCTCTCTTTCTGAGGTCGGGGGAGGGTCTACAAAGGCGTACATAAACGAACGCTGGAGAAGGCAGTTGCCGCCCTGACGAAGACAAGTCCGCTTGTCGAAACGTTGGCTCCCGCGACATTCCCTGTTTTAAATCGTACCTTGCGATTTGTTCATCGATTCAAGCATCCATCTTCCCCTGAGCTTCTCTTCTAGTTTGGATTTCTTCTCGCTGAGTCACACACGACTACGATTGTTACGACTGCTGTTCACGGCCTGTGGTCGACTCTTCGTATTGCCTTGGAAAGCCGTTCTCGAAGGTTCGGTGTGACCCACGTGATACAAGTCTCTCCGTCTATCCCGCCGCGATAAGATGATTCTCTGACACTTTCTACAAAATTCTCACTTTTGTGAGACTTGCGGCGTGACCTTGGGCGCCTCTTCCGTGGGTGCCGCTTTTCTTGTTGTTTTTTCGGCTTTCCCTCCAGCTCGACGCCGGGATTCTCCACAAAATTGGTACTATTTTTGACACGATACGTGAAAAAGAAACCTTCAGTGAGGGAAGCGATAGCCTCCTGTGCAAGTAGTATCATACGTTCATGCTTTGTCATATAACATCACTGACGTAGCCTCCCGTTATGGTGTCATGATAAGGTTTCCATGTCGGCATGGTTAAAGCTTCATAGTAAAAGGAGCGGTACGGAAGAAGGGCAAACAGCGATGCATCTTCTTTTCGTCATTGTTCCGTTCCACTGCTAGTCCAACTTGCTATTTTGGTACCGTTAAAGCTATCTACTTTGTACGCATTGATCAGCGGAGGGTAAAAGGTGTGTTCAAAAGGTCAAGAAACTTTTTCTACGGAGTGTGTTCGTGAGTTGTGTATCTTATTCCATTAAGTTCTCAATTATTCCAGTGCTACCCCAAGTTCAAAGAGCGGAGTTTACACGTAGAGCGAAGGACAGAACGGAGAGGGAAGTGATGGAGGCATTCTATATAAGGCAAAGTGGAGATACGTAAATTTCAGGCCCGCTACCGCTTCTGCGTAAGCCGCCGCTATCGCTTCAGGATAGAGATAGGATAGGATAGTCCCTATGCGCACGTCCCTGTCCGCATGTGTTCCTTCATCAGAGTGTGTGCTTAGCGTGTAGTTCAATAAGTCTAATGTCCTACCACCTAGCCCAATGAGCTGTCCTTCTCAGGATAGGGAGTTTTGACAAGTAGGCACAAATGAATCTGAAAGATTTAGTAATACGCGCAATGTACCCACGTGCCCTGACTGTGTTTATACGCATTTTTCCAGTGTGCAACAAAAATAGTTGGAATTTGGTGTTGGTCCTCTTCTTTGTGTGTGTTTTTCGTCCTCGTTCATTTCGCGCCCGTAAAGTATCAGTTATATTAGCGGGAATTTCTTTGTTGTTCCTTATTTGCAGACAAACCAATAATCTGGGTAACCATGCTCGGTACTGACTACACCAATTGGGCTGTGATGCATATACTAGAAGGAAAATATGGTAAGTTGAATAAATCAAAGCGTTTTATTAACCATGAAGCTGTTGTTTGTCGATCCTATGCCGGCGTTTTGCGATGTCCTCGGTATGATGCAAGAATAGCGAAAAGACTACCGCTCCTCGGCCGTGGTGGTGGTTATGCAGATGCAGCTACGCGATAAGGCGTTCATCTCAAACTTACGCTTTCGAACTTTAGACCCCCGCAGCTCCTGCTGCATTTACATAGCCCGAAATTTAACGAAACTAGAACGAAAGCAGGAAATAAAGGCGCTTGAGTGCATCCGGAAGGAGCATGTATGGGCGAGTAGATAATGACGAAGGGTGCAGTATCAAAACCCGCCAGTCCATGAAGTAGAATTTGTCGTTGGGCTAGCTCGTAAAGTTACGACATTCCTTCATAAATTCCCGAGTGCAATAAACCACGAAGCCAAGCGTTCACACACAAACACGCACAAAGAAAACATAACGGCACCACATAGCGCTCACTTCCAATTGATCCATTGCTCGCGTGTACATGCCTATTTATACTACACTCAGCATGCTCGATGGTAGTGCCGACATATAAGCACAATCTACAAATACGAACTACAAATAGTCTTACATTCATCATGACCAAGATTTCGAGCCATATGCACATGACGCTATCTTTCGGCGGCTGCTGTGGCGTTTCGCCGCAACTGCATGCGCAAGAGCTTTTTCCCTCGAAAAAAACTGCACGCTGAAGGCCCACCTTGGAAAATGTCTTTGGTGGCGGTGAGTGGAGACACGACGGTCCCAGCTTAGCGCGCATGTCAGGCTGGCTTCGAGATGAGTGGGGCCCAGAGAGGCAGTAGGGGCAGAACCCCTAGCTGCAGGTGAGTGGAGCCACCGTAGGTTATATGGAGCAAAACATGGCCGTTTCCAAAAAACAAACAGTACCGGCCTTCGCGGGAGCAGCAGTTGTGTGTGTAGTGGGTGTCGGTGAGTACCGCACCGCAGACTCCCTGCCCATTTCGCTCGCCATGAGGCCAGGCTCCACGCGGCGCAGCCACAGAAGCACCCTTGGAAAAAGAGACCTCGAGGGGCACGGTGAGCAGCGCCGCCGTGATAAGTCAAGACAGACAAGTGCGTTTCGATGACCAGGGCAATAGACAAAAAATAGCCACACGAGCAAAACTAATTATCAAAAAGGACTGGCGGATGGTAGAAAGAGCCGCTGAAACGCATTGGCAGAATTTCGGCATGCCATCTGAAAGCGCGTATATTGGCAGGAAGTATCACTATAAGACACTACCGCACATAAGAGCTTCATAGGCTACAAATTACATATTGAAACGCCCCGGAAAAGCGTGCGCTTTGTGCCATGCTGTGGAATTTTTGTAATATATGTCCTAGTGAGTCCCTGCGATAGAGATCTGGAAATTATTTTTTATAACTAGTTCTGTTCGCGACATATTATTTTTCGCCTGTTGTACACTCAATCACGGCGGGATCCCCTAGCCACTACCGAGATGCGTCACCTGTACAGGCGCGGGAGTTCCGGAAATGTCCATAAAGGAGACTACCACGCGGAATAGGGCAATCGAAGGCTCGTTTACACAGTAGTTTTTGTTTAAAAGGAAAAGCGACATCTACGGTCCCACGTCTCATTTTTCCTGGGCCTTGTACCAAAATCACCGTATCACGAACGCAGCCACACGATGTCACACGCTCAGCCAAGCGCGAATACTTGTCCTCATTTTTTCTTTTTTTAGTGCATGCTCCGGTAACCGGTGGTTTAAGCACCTTTTAGCTTGCCTGACGGACGCTTAACCTCGGGAAAGGGGAATTGGCCATTTACAAAAATCTGTAAGTTGGCTTTCCCGCAAGGACGCCTCCCAGCGAAAAAAAATGCCCCCACCTCCCCGAAGGGAATCGTGAGGAAATGCGAATGCGCATTTATATATACGTGCGAGCGAGCGAACGGGAGTGGGGCGCAGAGAGGACACAGAGCAAACGGCGAAAGAGCGGCGAAGCACTGCACCTACCCTCTCCTACGCTCTCTCCACACACACGGGAGCTCCGCCGAGCTCCCGCGATGCGAGCGCCCTCACATGCCAGAGCGCGCTCCTCCTCTCCACTCACTCTCCTCTACTCCGGCCGCACCACCTGCTCCAGTTGCTAGGGGCGAGGATAAGCGCGCGCGCCCGCCGCTGTTGCTATGGAAGAGGGAGTGAGAGCGGAGAGATGCGGACACCGACGGACGCCTGACATAGCCCGACTAAGAAATGCTATCGCATTTAAAACTCTCGGCCACAGATTACTTTCCTACTCTCAGAGCGTGCACACCTGCACATTCGTCACGCCACTCATCCCGTTCAGAGCGCGTCTCCGTCTTTCTTTCACATCTGTCCATATCCCTGTAAGTCGTTGCACTTTCTTTGAGTCGGCTCACTGCCCGAAAAATTTCTGAGGACCTTTGTGGTGCTTTTGCACGTTGTATGGAGTGTGTAGAGGTGAGTGAATGCCCTTAAAGCAGGAAAGAAATCTGTAGCCGAGTTTTTTTTTGCTGGGAATCTTCCTTGCGGGAAAGCCAACTCACAGATTTTTGCAAATGGTCAATTGAAGAAGCATCTGCACTGGATCACTTCCGAAAAAGTGTTCTCTTGTTTATTCTCGCATCCCGGCATTTTTGTCGAAACGTAGAAAAATTGAGGACAAGTACGCGCACTTCGTTGCGCGTGTGTCATTTCGTGGCTCTGAACGGCACGCATGAACGGCGTGTATAGGCTTACAAGCCTTATTCATTTTAGAGCACCAACACCATTAAGCCTTTGATTCCTTATTTCTTCGGAAATCTGCCTTATAGATTTTGCCCAGCCACAGTGTTCTAGTGGCTATGGCGCTCGTCTGTTGACCCGAAGGTCGAAATCGAATCCCGGCTGCGGCAGCTGCATTTCTATGAAGGCGAAATGTTGATGCCTGTGTGCTGTGCGATGTGAGTCACTGACGATTTGTCATTTGCCACCCTTCTATACCGTTGCAGCACCACATTTCTCTCGTGATCGGTCCAGTGCCTCAACAATCCGTCTCTGTTCTAGGTGTGGCAAAAGCCAAAGAAGCTTCATCTTGATGTTTTTCCATTCCGGGTCTATGATAAGGCACTTCAGGCCCTTCATCAATAGTGTGTGTGTTTCGCACAGACGTTCACATGAACTATTCTAATCACATCTGCACACGCTTCCTATGTGAAAGTCGGAACGGAACTCTGACCCATGCACTGTCGAACTGTATATAGCGCCGACTCTTTTAGTGTTACTAATGTGTATGTATTGTGAAGCTCTTTTTAGGGGCGAAGCTCCTTAAAGCGGCACCCGTTCGTCCCTCGTCGTAGTCGTAGTCGTAGTGCGTAACCAGTCTTACGCTTTGACCTCCAAGGTGGTGCCGGTGGGAGATTTCTCCTGTGCGTTGTTGAACAATAAAAAAAATTCGCAGCGTGCGCGTTAACTAAAAGCCGAATTCTTCTGTCTCTCATTCCCCATTAGCAGCCATTGGCATGTTCCAGTAGGAAACGTTAGTAGAAGTAGAAGTGTTAAAAGCCGACTTCTGCTGTCTCTCATTCCCAGTAGCAGCCATTGTTTACCTCCAAGGTAGTGCCTGGTGAGATTTCTCCTGTGCGTGTTTAAACAATAAAAATTTTGTTCAAAACGCCGGTGATTGATGAAATAAACCAACGAAAGACGCCAGATGTTTTATAAAAGCAAAACGAAAAGACGCCAGATGTTTCTAAAGCAAAACGAAAAGACGCCAGCTGCTTAACGAAAGACGCCAGATGTTTCTAAAGCAAAACGAAAAGACGCCAGCTGCTTAACGAAAGACGCCAGGTAAAGCAATGGTTTTCATCTGCAACCAGTGCAAGAACCACTTAGCTTACATTTCACCGACCACAAAGCGGTCATAATGAAAGGACAACGGAAACCAGCAATAGAAGTTTGATAAAACATTTAATCAATCGTTTCGCGTCATTTTTATCGGGCGAATTAACGGAAGAAATTTCACGGTTTAACCGATGATTACTTCCAGGAGCTTCGCCCAATCTCATCATCATTCACCTGGTGGATCTGCCGTCAATTTTTTTTCTTGCGGTTGTTTTTTACTTCTTTATTGAACTTTTGCTGGAATTCCAAAGGGAGAAGGAGTAGCCAGTGCCGTACTAAAGGCACCAACCTCTCCTATTCAACACATCAATAAAAAAAAAAGCTCGCCTTGATCGGCAAGTTTCTATTTGCAATGCTATTGATACGCGTCACTAGCCACAAATGACTCGTCAGCTGGTAATGTCCAGCGCCAAGAATATCCCTGGGGTTTCACACCGAAGGGATCGCATCGCGAAAGTCAGGCGCTCTCTATACGGCCGCCCTGCCAGCTGAGCATCCAGGAAAATTGAATTGAAAACGGTGTTCCCAGTTGGTAGACGGGGAAGAACGATCTTATAATTGACGGAATCAGTTGTTGACGGTGACTGTAATTCTCGGCCGAGGGCCGATGCGCGGTTTCCAGCAGAGCTCACCGCAAACGTGGTCGTTTGAAAAGGGTTCTTTATCTTCCACTCGGCCACCTCACATATATTCTCCTGCCTTTTTCATCTTGGGGTGGGTGCAGCGCTACACGAAGCACGGTCAAGAAGACGCGTGGGTGCGTCTTCTTTGCCCTTGATTCGTGTAAGCGGTACAACCACCTTAAGATCAACCATCACCAGCTAGCTCAAGTCTCAATTACATGGTGCCTTCTTCATTGGCGAGGTTGAATGGACCGTCTGTGCCGAATGGCTCAAGACGACGACGGAGGCCACGCAGTAACGCAAGGAACTCGCACTTTCTGGCGACTGGTGTCGTGGCCAGGCGACTCAAGATCACGGAAAGCGGAAGATAGCAGAATAAAAATTGGACCAAGCATAGATATCGTGTTCAACTGTTGAGGCCAACCTTAATGGTCCCACAAATTTTTAACGCAGAGTCCAGAAAATAGATAAAATATTGCTATGATCTGTAAGCCTCTCTTCTTGTCTTTTATGTTGTGCTTAGGCCGCACTCGTAGAATGTAGAGAAGGGAGCCGGTTATGCGCACTTATTGGGCTACTCTTGATCCACCTGAGAGTGTAATGGAGCGGCTGTTCTGCCGTCCGAAAAGCGGACTGCATACAAATAAAAATTTCGTCATCCAAACGGCGCAAAACACGAGGGCTAAACCATCAGAATTCTGGCGCCAGTGGTTTCCCGATGTCGCGGTGGCCAGCACCACGCCTAAAAAGCCAGAATGCTGCCCAAGACTGGAATAGCCTTCCGGAAGAGGCAGCAGTCATCCACGATTTTACGGGATTCAAGAATGCCATTCAAGAAGCAGACTCAGCTCTATCTTAACCATTACTTTCATAGATACCGCTTCTTTTATGTCACCCACCCTTCATGTAAAGTTCCATACAGAACTTTTGAGGACATAATAAATAAATAAATGAATAAATAAAACATCGGCCAATGCCTCCTAGCCAAGGGCGACCCATGATGGCTGGCCAAATTCAACTCAAGCTGCCTGGCCAAATTTCACCCATGGTGTCTGGCCGAATTTGACCCATGGTGGCTTTGCCACAGTAGGCCCACTCTGGCTGGCCATCATCAGGGAGGTGCGGGTGAAAGTAGCGCGAGCGCGATTTGCCGACTTAGACCAGAATTACTGCCGACTTTGGCCGACTTCACGCCTACATCAGTCCTATGTAGGCGTGCTGCCTAGGGTAGTTCTTTAACCAAAGAGATCGACTTTACCGACTGGGCTCGCTTCATGCAGCAGCTTCGCAAAGTGCTCGGCACACTGGCTGTTCGGTCAGCTCTCGCAAAGAAAAGCCTCGATCGTCGCAAGCATAACTTAGGCGAGTCCTACACACCGTACATTGACGACGTCCTCGCGCTTTACCGACGTGTGATTCCTCAATGTCGGAGTCGGACATGGTACACCATATTCTTAAAGGTATTGGCACTGTGGCCTTGAGTGTGGTTATTTTGGTAGCGCAGTTGAAAACAGACAGACACAGGGAGAGGACAGTTAGACCAGGCGAGTGCTACACAATGGATTTTACTTCTGAAAGCACAGATACATGTGGAACAGGTAATTCATGCTCGCAGTCGCAGGTGCCTTGCGCATTTTTTTGTGCCGGTCTGATTGTCCTCTCCCAAAACCTGTGTTTTCATCAGCACTACCAAAATGACTACAAGATCAGGCAACCAACGTGCCCACTTTACCATCTTGACACGTTCAATGCCATCGTCACCAAGAATCCGGCTACCGTCATCACTTGCCAGCGCCTTGATGAGCTTGAGTTTGTCGGGCTCGTGCCCGACATTGACAACAACCGTGCTACGGTGAATCAAGCCTACGTACCCTGATACGCATGGCAATACGCGAAGAAATGCATTCGATGAGCTTCCAATCACCACCGGCGCGCCCTACCCAGCCTTTAGGTGCATCTTTGTGTGACGTGACGTTATCCTAGAGAAACTCGTCGCCTTGACGGGTTCATTAGAAATACAAGCCCCGGTACACTGCCCACTACCGGCATACGCGCAAGTGGCTACCCAACATCTGCGCAACGCCCCAATGTTATCGGCACCAGCAGCCGCATCGGTTCCTTCTGCGTCCCCGGGTGCCCACGTCCCCAGTGCCTTGATCGTCCCACATTGCTGCACTATCAAATGGTGGGCCGAACACCTTCTGCTTTCAGCCTTGGCGTTTATCTCGCAAAACAGGCTATATTGCGGCTACCGCGGTTTTACTGCAAGCGACAGTAAGATCATTGTCGGGGTGTGACACATATGAGCGCGATTTTTGTGGCGATGCCTCCAACCAAGGCCCGCGTTTCTCATGCCACCAGCGCTGCTCCGCCAACATCGTCTTAAGCACGAGGTGCTTACCCTACCACCAGACGCCGTTCACAATCGCCATTACGTCGCTCGTCGTGACTGCTTCGGCCTGCCTTACTCACTTCTTACGCTTGCCCGGAAAACTAGGCAAACGTGCATAAACGAACAGTACTAAAATTCATCCTGCGCGTCCACTCAATGACTTCTGTGTATGTAGGAGGGATGCCCGTGGATACCTTGGTGCCACATTTTCTGTTGTTAACACCAAACTGTTTTTCCATTAAAGAAAGTCATGACGCCCTACGACGGTCCCACACTGACCGCAAACGAACGAAACACAATTCGACCTTCTTCCCTCTGTACTGCGCGCGTATTGATTCACAATATCCTGCATCACATACAGTTTGCTGTGCTATCCCCATGTTCTCACCAGCTATTTTTGGAGTAGGACTTGCTGTCATATGCGTCTGCCGCTATTTGCTGCAGGAAGCGTGTAGTACACCTCACGGGCACCGAACATTTACTTGGCGACGAAGTCCACAAATCATTTCACGTGATTGCTGCTGAGGATACAGAGCTAGCCCCCGGAAAAAACCAAATTGTTCCCCTTGGGTCAAGAGACGTTGACGATGGTGACGCCTTGATATTCCCTTCCCGTTGTTTCACTAAAGGCATATCATTTTCATGGGGAATCATTAGGTTACACCGTGGATCAGCGTTTCTGACGGCCACGAACACCACACCAGAGAAAATTGCAGTTCCGCAAAACACTGTCGGGGCCTGTGTTGCTGATCTGGAGCCCACATGCGTCTTCTCACTTCAGCCTAAGGACGTTCCTTCTGATGACTCTTCATAAGCTTCTGCGCTTATAACTGTTATCTGCAGCGACTTGACACCTGAGCAGCTGCGCAAGTAGCTTGATTTGTTCACAAAACATGCGAGCTCTCGTGACGCCTCTTCGTCGACCTGGGACCAGACTACCGTTGTGGAGCACCGAATTCATGCAGAGTTAACATCTACCATGCGGCCGCACCCGTACCGTGTTTCTCAAGCCGATAGGAAAATCATCGAAGACACCGTCGCAGAGATGCTGCAACAGAAGGTAACTGCCCATCGGCTAGTTTTTGGTCGTCACTTGTTGCTTTTGCGCGAAAGAAAGATGGCTCCATGCACTTTTGCGTCGATTACCGGGCCCTCAATAAGGTCATTCGAAAAGATGTGCACCCTGTGCCGCGCATTGAAAACGCCCTCGATTCCCTGCAAGGTGCAGAATATTTTTCAAGCCTAACTCTGTGCTCGGGCTATAGGCAAGTCCCTATATACGAATACGATAAGGAAAAGACGGCGTTTCCCACTCCAGATGGACTTTACGAGTTCAAACTTGTGCCGTTCCGGTCATGCGGCGCGCCCGCTCCTTTTGACCACATGATAGTCACCGCGCGGCCTGGCTTGTAGTGAAAAACTTGCCTTTGCTAGCCACATGACACTGTCCCCTTTTCATCATTTCCTCAGCGCTTGCAACATTTCGATGATGTTCTCACGTGCTTCGCCAGCGCTGGTCAAACCCGGCGTAGAGCTGAAGGGAAAGCCCATAAAAGCAAGAGGGGCCCAAGGCCACGGTGCCACTGGCTGAATCTCCAAAAAGGGATAATTGCTCATAAAACATCAGTGAATCATCGCGGCGAGCAAGCGCGCGAGACAGACAGATGGAGGGAGACAGAGGAGCCGGAGAGCGCATACCGACGCTCCTCGCGCCTTGAGAGGGAGAAAGAGACGCCGTCCATGGGGTCAAGGACCGAGAAAGGTCAACAAGGTTCCTAACCCTTGCGAGTGCCTTTACCACGCGGCCGCACCGAACCTTTGAGAACGGCTTTTCAAGGCAATATAAAGAGGGGCCGTGAACAGTATTTGTAGCAGCGGTAACAATCGTAGTCGTGTATGACTCGGAAAGAAGAATCGATGAACAAATCTCAAAATACGATTTAGAACAGGGAATGTCGCAGGAGCCAACGTTTCGACAAGCGGACTTGTCTTCGTCAGGGCAAGAAGGAGAAGCAAGACGTGAAAAAAGAAGCAAGACGTGAATTGACGCCGCTCCGTGAGCCAGCCGACGGGCCCTGCCTGCAAGCTGCAAGCCTCGAGTGACTTCGGCGAATAGGACTCTTTTGCGTTTTATTCTTTCTTGCAGTGCGTGTGCTTGTACGTTCGTTGTTGGTTTCGTGCAAAGTTGTAACCCATCATCTGTGTTTGCCTTGTCAAGAGCTGTGTTTGTGCACGTCTTGTGTAATTGCCTTTTTGAAGAGAATATATTTGTTTTGCTTGTTCACCCTGGCCTCTGACACGGTCTTTGAATCACTGCTGGCGTTTTGCTAGTGCGCGGAAGGGAACCAAAACCTAATTGTCCACGTTTTCGGGGGATAATTTCCGGCGGATTGATACGTAGGTTCTTGGATGTTTTCTGGCGATTGCGTCCCGTGCCTCAGAAATCGTGATCGCTGACAATGTTTCTGGCGTCCGCGACAAGGATTTCTTTGGCGCTTAAGTGTGTTCAAAGTAGGGAGAAAGAGCCATGGGTCGTTTGTGTGTTGGCGTAAGCGATATTCGCACCACTTTCTCGCTAACCTGTGTGCAGAGCATTTGTAGAGCAGAGGTGTATGCAGATATTTATTAACGCGGCTAGATATTGCGGACGGGTACCATGGGTCTTGAGACGTTAGTTGCCTTTGGTGAAAAGATGGGTTTGGCTGAGTAAGCGAGCTGAGTTACGAAAGTGGGCGAACCAAGATAAAAAGAAGCTGCAGAAACAGAGAGACTAGCTGCTGAAAAGGCGCAACGAGAAAGGGAAGCGACGCAAAAACCAATGAACGAAGAAAGAGAAAGATTAGAAAAGCAGCTGAAAGCAGAGATTGAGAAGGAGCGCCTAGCAGCTGAAGCAGCGAAAGAAGGGGAGGCGAAGGAAAGGCAATTGAAAGAAGAAAGGGAAGCGATGGAGAGTCAAATGCAAACAGAGGTCGAGCAAGAGAGGATTGCCGCTGAAAGGGCGAAAGATGAAAGGGAGGTGAATGAGCGCCAGATGAGAGACAAGAGGGAAGCAGCGATGGCTCAGAGGGAAAGGCAGAGGGAAAGGCAAAGGCAGCGTGAGTTGAAGTTCGAATGTCTCCGACTGCAGCCGCGCGTTCGTTGACGTACCCGTTCGAGTCGACCGCACGGAAAGGGAAGAGTGCTCGTTTCGACTGAATTCGAGCAAGGTGCTTGTGGCGTTCGATGAAAGGAAGGATGATTTAGACGTCTACTTGCATAGATTTGAAACTGTTGCTGCCAGTCAGAATTGGCCGGAGGGGCAATGGCAACGGCGTTGCGCACTTGTTTGAGTAGCGAAGCGCTCAGTGTGTACGGCATGTTGACACCTGCGGATGCCTCCAATCATGCAAGGGTTAAAGCTGCTTTGCTAAAAAGGTTCAGATTCACTCTAGAAGGCTTCCGAGATAAGTTCAGGACTGGAAGGCCTGCCGATGGAGAGATTGCTACGCAGTATGCTGCGCAACTCAGCCACTGCTTTGATCGGTGGACTGGACTTTCAGAGATTGTACGGGAGTACGGTGCGCCTAGCAATTTCTCGTCAATTTCCACCCGAGCCTGTCTCCCTATCTGCAAGGAGAGAAAATCCAAGTCTCTCAGTGATATACTGGAATTAGTAGATCGATTTTTGGAAGCGCAAGCAGATACCACCCTTGCCAAGACCAGAAAGGAGGGACTGGAAGATGGCAAACAATCGACACCTCAAGAAAGAAGGAACCCTCCGAAGCTTGTTCCGAGGTGTTTCATGTGTAATCGGCTGTGATTGCTTTCCTGTGATTGCCGAACAAATTTTTCTCGCACCAGTGTGAGGTGCTTTAAATGCGGGCAGACTGCTCACAAGGCTGACGCATGTCAGAATGAAGTGAAATGGGCTCACCATGTATCTTGTGTATACGCCCCGCCGGAAAATTAAGAAGATGAAAAGGTTGAGGCATTTTGGAACTTAAGGATGGGAAGAAAGTTCCTATCGTTGGTGCCACAACGACTGCCCGCCCGGGTTCTCTCGTTAAGTATTTGTCAGTACTCACTGGGAAAGTGGCAAGGAAGAGTGCAAGCGTACTACGGGATGCCGGTAGCATCACGGTAATTGTGCGGAAATGTTTGGTATGGAAACACGAGCTCACAGGCGCAAGAAGTTTTGTTCGCCTATTGACGGTACGGCGAGGAGGCTCCCTGAAGCGAGGATCAAGGTGGGAACCCCCTACTGCAGTGGGAGGGTTACGGCTCTATGTGGAGAACCCACTTTATGATCTGATTGTGGGAAACATCGAGGGTGCACGAGGACCTAATGATCAGAAGCCTCTGCATGAAAAGCCGAGGAGTGAACCTGACCGGGGACTACCAGCAGCTGCAACTCGAGCTCAATTCCAAAGGAAACCAGTTGAGTGTCCTCTCATGCTGGGACTCCGAGAATTCTCGCAAATGGCGAGATGCTACCACTCCCTTGACACCGTGGATTGGAATACAGTCAGCTGAGATGCTAAATAACTGCCCAACCTTTAATGAAAGTTCGGAGAATGGGAACAAGGCACTGAGGAAGGAAACTCCGAACATTGATGGACGTGAGAAGGGACTGCATATCTCATCGGCGCCGGCACAGCGTTGAGAGCCTGTGAACGAGCGTTCTTTACCTCAGCAGGTAACTCCGAGATTGGCCCGCAAGACAATGAAAAGGAACAAGCAGTGTCGTAAGCGGAGAGCAGTCTCGAGATCCGCAAACTAGGTGCTCATTTGCAGGCTGAAATTCCATGTGTTGCCATTGATTACAAGTGTTGGTGTTGAGTGGAACGACGCTTTGATGTATCGTTGTATAGGTTTACCTGTGATATTTTGTAAGCATTGAGAACATTCATGTGTTGAGCAATCTGAAACGAAATGAGGGTGCTTCGGTTACTGTATGACGCGTGTGTACGCGATCTGTTTGGAAGTTTTCACGGGATGTATTGTGCACATGTGTGTGACTTGCGTGTGCGTGATTCATTGTGAAAGTGACGCGACGTGCCGTGTGTGGATTTATCTGTGCGGACTTTCATGCAAACTTATGTGCTCTGGACATGCATAGGGACTTCTAAATTCTAAAACTTAGTGCCTTGTATCTTTGTGTGTGTTTGGCCGTTCTTGGGTCAGTACAAAAGTTTAGCCCTTATGTTCACGGCCGTCACCTGAGTCTTCGTGGATCGCCATGCCTCATGCTGGCTTTCCACACTCCAGAACTTGTCTGGACGCCTGGGTCGATGAATTTTACGTCTACAGGAGTAGAATTCCGACATCCGTTACAAGTCTGGTAAGAAACAAATATGTCAGCGCGCTTTTTCGCTGCCTGCTTCCAGCGGGCTCGCTCGCCTTCCCCGCAACAAATTCGCGTGATACCCTTTCGAACTACTTTGTTATGGTCCCCCTTCTTGACGCATACAACTGCGTTTTGGTGACGATCAGCCATTCGTATCTCGTCAGTTGTATGAACCGTACTGCCGACGCATGATAGAACGCCCATCTTGGACTTCTCGTCCACCCGACGAGATCCTATCCTGCGAAATCGTGCAGTTTATGCTGGACGATTCCGTGCTGTATCGCCGTATTTTCCATTAGGATAATCAAAGCCCTTCAATCCGTTCTACCACAATGTCTTCGATTTCATGTCCTTAGCACCTTCTATTACGATCTGACTGCGGGCCACCTAGATTTCCAGAAAACGTATGAGGCCATTCGAAGCCGTTTCTATTGACCAGTCCTTGCTACGAGCGTACTGAAGTATGTTTGTTCTCGCTCTCTCTGCCAGCGTCCAAAGCTCCCTGCAACTGCTCCTCCCGGCTAATCGCAACCATTTCTGTGATCCGCCACACCATTAAAGGTTGTTAGTATCAGCCTTTATGAGTCCCTTCCAATTACGGCTGCTAGGCATCGATGGATAGTGACTGCCATCGTCCATCTGACGCGCTATGCTGAGAGAGCTCCCGTGGGCACTTGCCAAATTCATTCTGTGTCCGGAGCCCTTCCTGTTCTCCTCAGTGAACATGGTAAGGCATTTCATCCTGAACTGCTAAACCAAGTTTTCAGGGCTACGGAAGCACTCATAAGATGCCATCTATCTAACATCCTCAGACAAATGGCCCGACCGGTCGGTTCCATCGCACACTTTCCGGCATGATCTGTGCCTATATTCAGCCAGATCACAGAAACAGGGATGCACCTTTACTATTCGCCACTTTCGCCTACAACGCGGCCGTACAGCGCAGAACTGGCTCTTCACCATTTTGCCTCGCTTACGGACGTTTCCCTACTTTCTTTCTGGACGTTCCGTTCTTCACCACCAAGACGAATTCATCACAATCACGCGAAGAGTGCGTTTCATGTATCGCCCGGTGTCGACAGCATGCTCGCATGTACACAGCGGTCAGAGAGGAAAGCCCTTTACGACGAATGCCATCATGGTGCGTCGTGTCTATCTGGTGGCGACGTCCTGCTTCTGACTCCTGTTCGCACACCTGGTTTGCGCGAAAATTCCAACCACGCTTCATCGGACTGCACCTAGTTCTGGAGCTAACTTCGCCCGTTAAATATCGCGTGACGTCTCTTGACGCGCCCACAAACCGCCGTTATCACAATACCGACGTTATTCACGCCTCCCGAATGAATTTCTTCCCTCACATCTTCACGGGTGGGCCACTTTCACGCGGGGAGGATTTGTGTGGCTGCTTATATCACGCACATACTCCTGATCCTTGTATCGCCATCATCGCACCTTTGGTTATCTTCTTCATATCTCATACCTGCGGTCATCATGATCGTCTATGGGCTGTGCTGTTTCGCTAGAGAGCTCCCGGACCAAATAAGCGTCCTCCCAACTGCGACCTCGTAATATACATATACCGTCAGCTAACACGGCAATTAGAACAATTGATGATTGTGCATATTCATTATGATAAGCGCCTCGAAAACTTCAGGACAAAAGAAGAGCATAGGCCCAAGGTGCCTGTGGTGTTGCTCCTGTGTTCCACCTGTGTGATGAAGTTCTCGTGGCGCATTCTAATAATACGGCATAGTTCCGCCTACCTGACAATGACCGCGAGCCGTATGGCAGTTCGTATTTATATAATACCAGCAATCATGGTTCTACGCAGGGCTAGGCAGGGATATTCAGGGAAGTACGCCGGCATATAGATATCGAAGTACATGTGTTCGAAGACTATAATACTGAAATTGGCACAGGGATACGCTTCTAATGGGAGTGTATTTTGCAACAGGGAGATTAGCCGGTGCAGCCCCAATGGCGGACCGTCAGCCTGTGCCCCACTCCTGCTTCTCCTTTGGATTCCCCTCGAGATCGTCGTCTTCGTCGCTGTTCTTGCGCCGTGACACCACCCCCGGCGGCAAAAGCACCGACCCGGCGCACACCGCGGCCACGTAGTAGGGCTTGAGACGACTCACGTGGACGACATCAGATGACACGGATGACGAGGGAGCATCGGCAGGAGCTATTTCATATGTCACATTACTGAGTTGTCGGACAACGCGATACGGGTCGGAGTACCGGGAAAGCAACTTTTCCGAGAGGCCGATGTGCCTTGAAGGAGTCCACAGGAGGACGAGGTCATCTGCAGAGAACTGGGCATCACGGTGGCGGCTGTCATATTGTTACGGGGAGGAAAGACTGTAGTTAATATATATTCACAAGCTTTGTACAACGGGCAGAACGCAGGCATACAAGATGGAGCCCCGTCCGCGTGAACATCAGCGAACGTCGTCTTCCTCGACGGTATCTCCATCGTCTTCTATCGTAGTGCTTCGTTGCATGACCCCCGGCGGCGAAGGCGCCGTCTCGGCGCTTGGCAGGTTCGAGTGATAGCGTTTCAGGCGCACAACGTGGACGATATCAGAAGTAGGTCGCGCTGAGGTGTCGTCGACGGGTTGGATCTCGTAGGTCACATCAGTCACTTTTCGTAAGACACGGTAGGGGCCTGAATATGGCGACATCAACTTTTCACAAAGGCCAACTCGCCGTGATGGTTTCCAAAGTAGGACCATGTCACCAGGGCTGAAGTGGGCATCACGGTGGCGAGCGTCGTATGCGCGTCGTTGCTTTTCCTGCGAAGTCTCAAGACGACGACGAGCAATCTCACGTGCCTCTGCAGCTCTAGATATGGCATCACGGGAGTATTCTGACGTCGCGTCGGGTACGGCTGGGAAGAGCGTGTCAAAAGGGAGGATGGGGTCTCGGCCGTACAAAAGAAAAAATTGGAGAGAAACCAGCCGAATCACGACGGGACGCATTGTAGGCGAATGTGACGAATGGTAGAGCGGCATCCCAGTCACGCTGGTCCGTAGAAACATTCATGGCGAGCATTTCAGTTATAGTTCTATTGAGCAGCTCTGTGAGTCCATTTGTCTGAGGATGATACGCCGTTGTGAACTTGTGTTTCGTAGCGCAGGAGTGCAAGATGTCTTGCACAACCTGTGAGAGAAAGGAGCGGCCGCGGTCGGTGAGCAGTTGTGGAGGTGCGCCGTGCTGAAGTATAACATCTTCAAGAAGGAAGTCTGCGACGTCAGTTGCGCAACTGGTAGGGAGAGCCCGTGTGATTGCGTACCGGGTGGTATAATTCGTCGCAACCGCTATCCATTTGTTGCCATTGAGCGATAAAGGGAACGGGCCAAGAAGATCAAGTCCAACCCTGAAGAATGGTTCCGGTGGCATGTCCATGGGCTGGAGGCGGCCAGCTAGAAGGGCGGTTGGTTTTTTGCGGAGCTGACAAGATCTACACGAGGCGACGTAACGGCAAACGGAACGGTAAATACCGGGCCAGAAGAAGCGACGACGAACACGGTCATAAGTCCGCGCAACGCCCAGATGACCGGAACATCGTGCATCTGAGCGAGGACCGCCTGACGCATTTGTCTAGGGATCACCAGTAGCAGTTCAGGGCCGTCAGGGTGCATGTTATAACGGTATAAGACGCCATCTTGTAGTGCAAACATACGCAAACGGGTTGGAGTGGTCGGGCCTGTGAGTTTGGTAATGACGTCCTTGAGGTAAGGGTCACGGCGTTGCTCATCGGCGATGTTGCTAAACGTGGTAAGAGCTAGCACACAAGTTGACTCGCCGGTCTCTGGGATGTCTGGGGGGTCTACGGGATGGCGTGACAAGCAGTCAGCATCTCCATGAAGTCGACTCGTCTTATAAACCACTGTGTACGCGTATTCCTCCAGCCGTAGAGCCCACCGACCGAGCCGTCCAGCTGGATCTTTTAAGGACGAAAGCCAGCATAAAGCGTGATGATCGGTGACTACCGTGAAAGGCCGTCCATAAAGGTAAGGGCGAAATTTACTCACTGCCCAAACAAGGGCCAGGCATTCGCGTTCTGTGATGGAATAATTGCGTTCAGCGGGGCAGAAGACGGCTAGCGTACGCAATGACACGGTCGCATCCACGTTGTCGTTGCGCCAGAACTGCACCGATGCCGTGGCCGCTTGCGTCGGTGCGTACCTCTGTTGGAGCCGACATGTCAAAGTGGCCAAGAACTGGTGGAGAAGTGAGACACATCGTGAGCTCAGCGAATGCGCTAGATTGTTCAGGACCCCAGACAAAGGTGACGTCTTTCTTCAGAAGGTCCGTGAGAGGGCGCGCTATTTGAGCGAAATTGCGCACGAATCTGCGGAAGTAAGAGCAAAGGCCCACGAAGCTTCGAACATCGTTTGCGCAGGTGGGCACAGGGAAGTCCTTGACTGCTCGAACTTTTTCCGGATCGGGCCGAACACCCGACGAATCGACAAAGTGTCCGAGCACAGTAAGCTGGCGGCGGCCGAAGTGACATTTCTTCGAATTGAGCTGAAGCCCTGCCTTCCGGAATACTGAAAGAACTGTTGAGAGACGTTCGAGGTGTGTGGCAAACGTTGGTGAAAAGACCATCACGTCATCGAGGTAGCACAAGCAGATTGACCATTTCAAGCCGTGAAGAAGGGCGTCCATCATTCGTTCGAATGTAGCGGGAGCATTGCATAGTCCGAATGGCATGACCTTAAACTGATAGAGTCCATCGGGCGTGATGAACGCTGTCTTTTCACGATCCATTTCGTCAACTGCAATCTGCCAGTACCCGGAACGAAGGTCGACTGAAGAAAAATATTTGGCACCACTGAGACAGTCAAGGGCGTCATCTATCCGTGGCAAAGGGTACACGTCCTTCTTGGTTACACGGTTAAGATTCCTGTAGTCAACACAGAATCGCCAGCTGTTGTCCTTCTTTTTGACCAGCACGACAGGAGAAGCCCAAGGGCTTGAAGAATGTTCGATGATGTCACGGGCAAGCATCTTGTCAACTTCCTCCTGTATGACTTGGCGCTCAGAAGACGAGACGCGATAGGGCCGTCCGTGGATGGGTTGAGCATCGCCGGTGTGTATTCGATGCTTGACAACAGCTGTTTGAGCCAGTGGTCGATCATTAAGATCAAAAATGTCCTGGTAAGAGATGAGCAAAGCACGAAGCGCGTCGACGTGATGGGCCGGAAGGTCAGTGGCGATCATTTTCGTCATGCTATCTGTTATTGTGGAGTTTGAATCAGTGGCGGCAGGAGACACTGCAGGATCAGTTAGCACAGAAATATCGTGATCGCAAGCTGGAGCTATTGTTGCAAGAGCGATAGCTGGGGGTAGTAGTTGAGGGAATAGTCCGAAATTTACAATAGGGAGACATGCCGCATCGTCTTTCATGTTGATTACGGAGTGGGGGAACATCACACTGCGCGAGCAGAGCACGGTAGCTTTGGGTGAAACGATGTACTCTCCGTCATCAACAGGGGGATCAGAAAACACATCGATGTACGTCACGGCTAGATGCGGGAGGCGAATGTAATCCGTGGAGCGGAGCCGACTGGGCGCTGGATCTGAAGGCTCAACGGCATGCAGTAAGGCGAGCTGGATAGCACCTGCGGAGCAGTCAATAAGCGCCGAATGTGCTGATAAAAAATCAAGCCCCAAGATGATGTCATGTGGGCATTGGTCCAGGACGTAAAACAAAACAGAAGTATTGTGTCCAGCAACAGTGACACGGGCGGTGCACATCCCAGTAACAGCTGGTGTCGCGCCATCGGCTACCCGGACTAGAGCAATCGGAGCAGGGGTGAGAACTTTCTTCAGTCGAGCACGGAGGTTTGAGTTCATGACCGATATGTGGGCGCCAGTGTCAATGAGTGCGATGACAGGTGTACCATCTACGTCGAAGTTGATAAGGTTGTGATGTCCAGGTAGTGTGAGCAGAGGAATTTAGGGTCGGGTCGTCGTGGCAGGCTCACCTCTCGGAGCTGCGCCCGTGAGTTTTCCGAAGAGCGGCGTGAGCAGGAAGGAGAAGGAGAGCGACGGCGCATTGGTGAGCGGGGCCGGTGCGAGGATGGCGAAGGAGAGCGGTTTGGTCGAGCTGGCCAGGACTGCAGAGCGTTGTCGTCTTCATTTTGGAGCGGGACGCGGGGACTACCAGCTGGACGTCGGGTATATCGATAACTTGACCAGGGCTGCCAGCTGCCAACATTTCCGCAATGACGGGAAATGTGACCCACGCGTCGACAAGAGAAGCAGATGGGCCTATCATCAGAAGTGCGCCATTCTGCGGTGTTCTGTAAACGAGGACGAATGTATGGACCTCGGGACAGCTCAGGCGCTCGGGGTGGACGGTAGTCGGGCCTGCTAACTGGACAAAGAGTCTGGAGTCCTGCATTTGCCAGTTCCTGACGCACAACAGTCTGAATAAGCGAAACAGTTGCGCGCGAGTCATTGGAGGAACCTACTTGGATGGGAACTGGAGAGGCCGCTTCAATCTCGCGGCGCACGATGCGCACAATGTTGTCGGATTCTGCGGGAACTGGTGGGGAACGAAGGTCCTCGCAGGTTGATGTCGCAGCCGTGTTTGGAAGACGGGTAAAGCTCGGAGTAATGCGGCGGCTTTTTGCTTCTTCAAAGCGTCGGCATTCATTGATGACGTCTTGCACCGTGGATGAGCTCTTAAACACCAAAAGGGTAAATGCGTCATCTGCGATACCTTTGAGGATGTGCGCAACCTTTTCCGCTTCTGGCATATTGTTGTCGACTTTGCGACAGAGCGCGAGCACATCTTGAATATACGTCACGTAGGACTCTGTGCAAGCTTGAGCTCGGCACGCAAGTTCTTTCTGGGCAGCACGACGGCGTCCGATGGGCTTGCCGAAAAGGTCAACGAGCTTTTGCTTGCATACGTCCCATCTGGTAATTTCCTGCTCGTGGTTCAAAAACCATACTTGTGCTGTTCCAGTTAGGTAAAATATGATGTTCGCCAACGTTAGGGTCGGGTCCCAATAGTTGCTTGAACTCACCCGTTCGTAGAGTTGAAGCCAATCTTCAACGTCTTTGCCATCTGAGCCGGAAAACGTACCAGGGTCACGCGGCTGTGTGACGACGACGAGGCGATTGAGGACGGCTGGTCGAGGCATGGTTGGTGATCTGCCCTGAGCATCCTCGTCCGCGCCTGCGGTTGGTATTGCAGGTGAATCCAGTGAACGTCCGCTGCGTAAATCCGTCTTGAGTCTGGGAGAACCCGCATCTTCCACCAAAATGTTGGGGAGGAAAGACTGTAGTTAATATATATTCACAAGCTTTGTACAACGGGCAGAACGCAGGCATACAAGATGGAGCCCCGTCCGCGTGAACATCAGCGAACGTCGTCTTCCTTGGCGCTGTCTCCATCGTCTTCTATCGTAGTGCTTCGTTGCAATATAAAGATTTCTGTCGTGATTGAGACTCAGAAAGACGGTGATGAGCAATGTGACATGCTTTAGCTGCTGCAGACATGGCGTCGCGAGCATATTCAGACTGGGTCTCGAGATGATTGGGCAAGATTGTCGAAAGGCAATGTCGGTTCACGACCATAGAGAAGATAGAATGGGGGATAGAGAGCGGTGTCGTGACGTGACGAGTTGTAGGCGAACGTCACAGAAGGAAGGGCTACGTCCTAGTCACGATGATCGGAGGGGACATACATGGATAGCATATCAGTTAGTGTGTGGTTGAGGCGTTCTGTGAGCCCGTTTTTTTTAGGATGGTATGCCGCCGTTAGCTTGTGTTGGATGGCACAAGATCGAAGTAGGTCCTCAATAACTCGGGATAGGAAGTAACGGCCTGTAGTGCACGTCTGTTTTCGGCGCACAAAAAGGAACGAAGACCACGACGAAGAGTGCGCGCTTGTGAGAGCCGAAGCAGAAGCGCGTGGTTTAGAACGCCGACGGCGGATCGAGCATTCGTAGCCACCGTGAGCAACACCTTCGACCCAGGAAAACACACGGACCGAGCTGGTGCGATCAGACCAGCCGGGACGTACTGGGCGTTCTCCTGTGGCGAGGGCCACCGTGTGCGGACGTGTTTCGCACGGGCTCCTTTTCATCGTACGTTTCTCGGATGATCCTGTACTGCAACACCCGATTCCTCTACGCCGTGTGACGTGTGACGTTGTTGACCGGAACTCCCCGTGCCTTGCAGTCACTGTGAGTCTATTTCGAATTGCTTCACAAGGCTTCGGAACTCTCAGCTGGCAACGCCGCAGTAAGCCTAACGGAGCCGACGTCTTCTCCACCTAGGCGCGGCGGCGTCGATGCATGCCGCTGGTCAGCCGACACACGTCACTGGCGGTGAGGACTCACCGCGACAGAATGACGTTAACTCTGCACAGGCGCCACCCAGCGGGCTCGCCGAGAAGCGAGGAGCAGCAGCACCACCGCCCCCGCACGGCGGCCAAGGGAAGCAGAGCCGCTCCCAGCAGCAACAACCCAAGGTGCAAGGCGCGGATGACGCCCGGGCAAGCCCTATCAAAAATGACAAAAAGGTGAGCGGCACGAGTAGGGTTGCCTCCTCCTCTCCCTCTTCCCCCTCTCCTTCTCGCTCAACGGCTGACGCTGAGCTCCATAACGTAGTGGCATCTCTCCGGGCACAAAACGAGATGCTTCTAGCCAAAATTGAAGCTCTTGAAAAACAATACACTCGCCCTCCCCTGCCTGTTCCGCATGCAGAAAGCATGGAGAGCGAGGTGGCGGCACCGACGACTCTGGAATCTTCCATTGCCGCCCTTGAGACCCGCCTTGAAAACAAAATTACCACCATGATGAACGCATTGGCAGCGGAAATCATGGCTCAAATTACTAATCAATTTAATGTTCAACTTAACGCTCAAGTAGCAGAGGCCCTGCCCAACGTGCTCGCCCGTGCAGCGCGCAAGGGAAGCCTAAAGGATGTATCTTTCCGCCCAAGCAAATTATCTCGTCGTACAGTTATTCTTAACGACGCAGAGGACAGTAGCTCTGTCTCTGGGACAGTAGTACAAGCCCAGGGAGGCGGCTCCGGAGCTACAACCTCAATTGAAATTCCTAACACAGATAATGGCGGGACACCCTCCATGTAGGCGATCCCCCATATCTAAATTGGCTTCCCCAACACTAATAACACAGTGGAACTGTCGGGGACTCAGGTCCCGTGCTAAGCGGTCCAGCCTCCGACTGTTCATTTCAACCTTTGAGCTAATGCCCGCCGTGGTGGCCCTTCAAGAGCCAGGAAGGGGTGCCACCATAACAAATTACACGACGTTTCAACAGGACCCCTCGTCTTGTCTTTGCGTCCACAAGAACTATACTGCCAGCATGGTCGATCTCGGCCTCCAGCTCCCTTACTCATACGTAATGGTGACTCTACTTCCCGTCCGCAAATCAGAGCCACCGTTACATATCCTAAAACGTATACTGCTCTCCCAAACTGTCAAACGTTTCCTTCTCTGACCTCTTTAGCCGCGCGCTAAGAGTTGCGGGCAGGGACCCCCTCCTGATTGTGGGTGACTTCAACGCCCCCAGTCGGGTTTGGGGTTACCATCGCGAAGAGAAACGCGGGCGCAAATTGGCTGAACTTGCGTCCACGCTGGGCCTGACTCTTCACACCGACCCAGTCCACCTAACTCGGATAGGCAATTCTGTGACACGAGATACGTGTCCAGATTTGACATTTACCCGCAACATTCAGTATGCACAGTGGGCCAACACTGAGGAAACGCTTGCTAGCGACCACTGCATCTTGAATACAATAATTCGGACCAAACCATTGGCAAAACCCATAAGACATGCCCGGCTCCCAGACTGGTCCACATTTAGGCTAAATTATAACACTGCAACATCAATGTTAGAGCGAGGATACGACGCGTGGTCCCAAGAATTGGTTAGGAACCTTCGCTCCACTGAAAAGGAAATTCAGCTCTCGGAGGCGGTATCGGACGTGGACAACCACCTCCTCCACCTCTGGAAAGCACGACATTGCCTTGTTCGCCGATGGCGACGACAAAAGCACAACCGCAAGCTTAAAGTTCGAATCGCGGAGCTCACCCAGAAGGCGGCCGAGTATGCGGCCCAGCTCGCGTACGCCAACTGGGTGAATAGATGCAACACGGCAGCACGCCAAATGTCCGGCAAAAATACTTGGCGGCTATTTCGCGCTCTCATAGACCCAACGCAGACCCGTACCGAAAGTCAAAAACATCTACAGAGGGCAATTAATAGCTTTCAGGGCGACACAATTCAGCTGGCGCATAAGTTAAGGGACCAGTACCTGTGCTCCACACAGGACCCCCGTGGATCGGCGTACTCCTATGCAGGTTCAGAGAACGCTAAACTGGACGAACCGTTCCAGCTTTTCGAACTGCGGAAGGCCCTGGCTAAAATGAAACGTGGCACCGCTCCGGCTTGAGACAAAATTACTGTGAAAATGTTAGCTAACCTTCCCGACCCGGCATATGAATCACTATTAGCTTACATCAACTCAATTTGGTCAGGGGACGTGCCACTCCCCATAGAATGGAAGACAGCCCTTGTTACATTTATTCCGAAAACTGGCAAGGCCGTGAACATGGACAACCTTCGCCCCATCTCTCTCACATCATGCGCCGGCAAACTGATGGAGACGATGGTGCGGGATCGGTTGTCTGAGTTTATGGAGAACCAATGTACTTTCGCAGAATCAATGCACGGGTTTCGCCCGCACCGATCAGCGCAAGACATCCTGCTTCAACTCAATCGGGACGTCCTAGACCCTATCGAATGCCCTCAAAACGACAAGGTCGTACTCGCCTTGGACTTAAAAGGGGCATTTGACAATGTGACTCACGAGACAATTCTAGCACACCTATCACAAACCGGCTGTGGCTTGAGAGCGTTCGAATACATCCGGCAGTTCTTAACCGATAGACAAGCTTACATCCGCTTACAGGACAACGAACACGGTCCTTTTACCTTGGGAACTAGAGGTACACCGCAAGGTGCAGTGCTGTCTCCTCTATTATTTAATTTGGCGATGATGCACCTACCAGCTCAGCTGGCTGATGTCCCCGGTATACAACACGCGTTGTATGCTGATGACATCACCATCTGGACTACGCAGGGCTCACCCGGAGATATCGAGGCGAACCTGCAGCGCGCCGCGAGCATTGTCGAACGCTATGCCAGCCAACGCGGCCTTCAATGCTCACCTTCCAAATCATAATTCGTGCACATACGCCCCTCGCCAAAGTGCACGGCCAAAATTGAACTCTTGCTAGAAACAGGTCCCATTCCTGAACTAAAAGAAATCCGGGTACTGGGGCTCTTTATAAATCAAAACAGACGATCAGACACCACATTGGCCAAACTCCGCAAGGTGGGCGACCAGGTGGGCCGCATGGTTCGCCGGGTCTCTAACAAACGCGGGGGTTTACGATGCAAGGATGCCTTGCGGCTGGCACATGCATTTGTAACGAGTAGAATTTTATATTCTACTCCATACCTCCACCTCCGGAAGCAAGACGAGGATGCACTTGAAGTCATCCTTCGCAAAATTGTAAAGCGGGCTCTTGACCTCCCCTTAAACACCTCGAACCAGCGCCTTTTGGGCCTGGGCATGGTGAACACTTTCCGGGAGCTTCGAGAAGCCCACCTCACAAGTCAGTACACTCGCTTTTCGAATACGGTAGCGGGTCGCCGCCTATTAGCCCGCTTACACATCAGACACACAAACATCACGGAAGATCGCGTTCAACTCCCTTTTGAGTGGAGATGCGCCCTCCACGTCCGCCCTCTTCCAAGCAATATGACAAAAGAAGACCATAATGGTCGGCGCCTGGCGCGTGCGGAAGCCCTGGCCCGCCATTATGGATCGAAACCCGGTGTGATCTACGTGGACGCCTCTTGCCCACACCACGGGCGATGGTACACGGCCGCTGTCGTCCATGAGAACCGAACCGTTAACGGGCTCACTTTCCGAGCCCGAAACGTAACCCATGCGGAGGAAGTCGCCATTGCATTGGCAGCTTGTAATCCTAAATCGCGAACTATCATCTCCGACTCGCGAGGGGCCTGTCGAAACGTCGAAAACGGCTATGTCGCATACCTAGCTTGTCGATTATTGAAACATGCCGACTATCAGGGGAACCCTGCACCCCGCCGTATAGTCTGGGCTCCTGCTCACATGGGACTGGAAGGGAATGAGGCAGCCGACGCCGCCGCCCGCGCGCTCTCTCACCGGACATTCCCAATCGACTCCCCCGATCAGGACGACCTCGAATTCAATCCGATATATTCTTTCCGCGAAATTGTTCACCACTACCAATCTGGCCACAGCCTTTATCCACGTCCGTGTAAAGGCTTAAGTAAAGCGGAGGAGCGGCTTCTACTCCGACTCTACACTAACACTATGCTGTGCCCGGCAGCTCTTAAACACTTCGATCCCGCCTTTTCCGGCAGTTGCTCGCACTGTGGGGAGATGTCTTCGGACATCTACCACATGGTGTGGGCCTGCCCCTCTAATCCCGCTATACCCCCTATCCCCAACCCAACCAGGGAGGACTGGGAGGCAACCCTGCTTGGCTGCACTGACCTTCAGGCCCAAAAGGCCTTGGTGGGACGAGCCCAAGCGGCGGCCGATGCCAATGGGGTCCCGTACTAGGGATCCCCACCTAGTGTTTGTAAGGACCGTCCCCTTAAGGGGCGGTGCCTGCATACCTCCACTGAATTCTTTGTAATTCAATAAATGTTCGTACCACCACCCCTACGGGAAGCGTTTCATCTCACGCTCTTCTTGACAACCGGTAGACCTTCAACGCAGACAGCGTCTCGCTTCGTTATCACTACCATCCACCGTTTCTGGGGGCGGTAACGCACAAACGATCGCCACAATGCTTAGCGACGCCGAAGACACTCTCCCAACCACCGAAAAGGCAGCGACAATCGGGGCATCGGCCGACCACGACGCTGACAGTGCTCTGAACGCAGAGCGGACGGAGGACCCGCAACTTGGAGAGGGAATGGACTTGCACTACCGTCACGGATATGCCAGAAGAGCCAGAAGACGGGGGGGGGGGGGGGGGGAGGCGCTGCAAGCACTCGGAGCGATCAGACGCCCCTGCATTGCGCTCCTGCAATTTTTCGATTTTCGGACCGAAATGTTTTCCGACGGACGTACTTTGGGCACGAACGGACGCGCGAAGTTTCCCTGAACCTCGGGACCCCACGCTCAAGGACTTTCCGACGAAATTTCCAAGTGAGAATTTCGATTTTCTAAGCCCTCGTTGGGTACCTGGTCAAGCTAGGCCTAGCAAGCTCACAAGGAACTAGGCCCAAGGGGCCTCGCCATCTCCGCGACCTCGCTGCAGTGGGCGTCCCGCCTCACCGCCGCATCGCCGGCTGCATCAGGCGATATGCACGACACGGTAGAAGGGACAGACATTCCTGATGAGGAACTGAACGACGATTCGTGGGAGCCACCGCCCGGCCTGCGAGCCCAAGATGAGCGTCGATCGGAGATCCGTCGCGCAACGCCGAACCCGAGGGACGCAGAACAAGCGACGCTCCCTCAAAACGCCCCAAAACCGCGCCCTCCTACGCAGAGAAGACGCGGCCCGCTACCCCGAATGCCCGCCGACACCATCCACATCGTGGGCAGACCGAAGACCCCCATCGCCCTTACCACAATCCCACCGTGGCAATTATACGACGCTTTGCTCAAGGCGGCGTCATTGCCCGACCAGTCACCGGCAACGAGAGACCAAGTGAGAGTCCACCCAACCAACACCTTCACCATTAGTGTTCAAGACTCGAAACGAGCCCAGACGTACCTTAGAGTCACGACCATAAAGATCGGTGACGCAAACGTGGACTTTAACATTTACGCCCCTCCGCCCGATCACGCCTTCAGAGGTATCCTCTTCCGCGCGTTTGACAACTTCCCAGATGAGGAAATACTGAAGGACCTGCAGGACAGTAATCCAACTCTGCAAATAGTGGGCGGTAGACGCATGAGCCGCACCAACCACGTCCTCGTCACTATGCTTGGAGACCACCTGCCACACTGGATCCTTTATCACGGGGTTTTGCTCAGACTTCACCCGTACTATCCTCGCAGGGAAGCCTGCTTAAACTGTAGGAAGACGGGCCATAGAACGGATGTATGTCCGCTTCCCAGAAGTAACCGATGCCGACGCTGCGGGGCAGACCACCCGCCCCCTCAACAAGGCACAGAACCTACGTGTCAAGCACGCTGCATCGTCTGTAACGCGGGACACACCACCAACAGCTCCAACTGCAAATATCGTTTCGTTAAGAAGCCCTCGCCGTCCGGCACAAACTCCACCCGCGCCCAGTCACCTCAACGACCGTCGATCCTGCGAACCGGGTGCCCGCCATCCCGAGACGAATCTTTCCCGCCTCTCGGCCAACCACCGCAGCATGAACGGGCCAGTCGTTCCAGGTCCCGCACCCGCAACAGATCCCGGTCCCGCTCGAAATCCCGGTCCACAAGCCACCACTTCGTGTCCTCGTCCTCCCAGGGCCCTTCGACGTCGGTCGCCTTTCCCCCTGGTTTGGCTCAGGGCTCATCGCAGTGCTTGTCCGGTCCCACAAAGGTGGCCTGGGGCAAAGGACTGCCGTGCTCGCTCAAGTCTTCGTCACAGGACCCTTCGCCGGACACACAGGTGAGGGAGCTGGTTAGGGAGAATGCCTCTCTTAAGGCGCAGTTGTCGTCGCAGCAGTCCCAAATCTCCACACTCATATCCCAAATGGGAAAGCTAACTCAGTACATACAGTCGCTTGAATCCAAATTGGGTAACTCTCTCCCTCAACCGGCTCTAACAACCGTCTCGCAGCAGCAGCCGCAGCAGCAGCAGCAGCAACAACAGCAGCCGCCTCCGCCGCCCCTGCCGCCGCAAGCTGCCGCCACTGCGGGAAAGCGTAAAGCAACCACTTCGACCGCGTCGCTCCAGATAGATGCTGACATTACTGCTGCAATCACAAAAGCTGTAGCCGATGCGTTTCAGGTCAGTGACGCAAAGCTCGAAGCCCGCTTTAACGCGATGGATGCGAAATTCCAGACGCGTCTGAATACCATGCAACAGGCCATAGACGCCCGCTTCGCAAATCTAGAACAAGCAATCGCGAACACGCACGCTTCTCACAACGCCTTAAAACAGCACACAGAAAACGCGTTCGCTAGCGTCAATGAGCGCATCGGACTCGCCCTCCCCTCCGCGCACAGTTGCCCCTCAATGCAGAAAGGGGCCACCCCAGGTAACTAAGTATGGCGCACACAAAATTGAATGTTTGGCAGTGGAACTGTAGGGGGTACCGGAAAAAGCGGAGCCATCTACAGCAGCTTGTGCAGAAATTGCGGAATGACCAGCAGGCTAGCACCGAATCCGTTCCGGAAGTCATCGCGTTACAAGAAACGTCCGCCGAAGCCACCCTTCCTAGCTACACGGCCTACCAGCAGCTCGGTCCGCAGTTATCCCCTTGCACTTCCACGCTGGTCCACAACAGTCTCACGGCCACACAGCCTGATATAGAATGCACAGAAATCCCACACACACTCATAGAAATCCTACCACGAAACCGTACGAATCGGTCGCTATTCGTTCCAAATATATATTGTTCCACGCGAGCGAAAGTAGGCAATTTTTCTTGTATTTTTCGCAAAACGCTAGCACTCGCCGGTGATGCGCAACTGCTCGTCCTCGGCGATTTCAACGCAAGCCACCCTGACTGGGGCTACCTCCACACAAACACCCGAGGCAGAAAACTATGGGCACTCGTGCAGGACCTGCGCCTTACCTTGCTCAATGACCCGCAGCAGCCGCTCATGCGTGTGGGAAACAGTGTATGCCGCGACACATCGCCAGACCTCACAATATGCAAGAACGTGACGCACGCGTCCTGGGACAACACGGGCCTCCTCGCAGGCAGCGACCACTACATCATCGCGATCGCAATCGAGACCCCCGTGAGCAGAAAAACGAAACCTACCGCTCGCATCACAGAGTGGCCGAAATTCCGCAAGCTTCGTGTATAGAAAAGGCGCCCGACACCATTACAGACCTCAACGACTGGATCGAATCCTTGCAAGATCACGTACAAGCCACGACGCGCGCGGTTGAGACCACTGCTGACATGCCTACGACTGACTCTCGCCTCCTGCACATGTGGGACGCATATACAAGCCTCTTGCGCAGATGGCGACGGCAACGACATAACAAGAAGCTACGACGCCGCATCGAGACTCTTTCGCGCGAAATTGAAACCCACAGCGTCGCCCTTGCGTGACAGCAATGGGGCCAGCTGTGCGATGGGCTCAATGGGCAGATGGGATCCAAGAAAACGTGGCACCTACTGCGGCACTTGCTCGATCCCTCCACTTCAAAGTCTTCTGGGCAAAAGCAACTGCAGCGGCTCATCCATCGCTACCCTGGTACGGATGCCGAACTGCTTGATGAACTCGCCGATCGCTACGTCAATCTCGCCTCGCCAGGAGCACCACAGCCGACGCCCTTGCCCCCTTACGCCGGCAATCCAAATCCACAGCTTGACGCCGACTTTAGTGAAGCTGAAATGTACGCTGCTTTGCTTAAACTGCGCACAACCTCGGCACCCGGAGCCGACGGCGTAACAAACAAAGCTCTTCGAAACCTTGACGCAAAATCAGTGTCCGCACTCAACTTGACGCACTTGACGCAATCAGTGTCCGTGAATGAGTGCTGGCGATCAGGCCACATACCCCAACAGTGGAAGCACGCGACGCTTGTATTCAGCCAGAAACCTGGCAAGAAGGTGAACATTTTCAACCTGCGTCCCATTTCGCTCACTTCGTGTCTTGGAAAATTAATGGAACACGTCGTTCTGGCTAGACTGCAAACCTACGTGGTAGAGAACGATCTTTTTCCGCCAACGACGCTCGGTTTCCGTGCCCACCTTTCCACGCAAGATGCACTCGTGCAAATACATCACGACATTCTTCGCACACCGCCGCATGCCGGAACCCGTGCCTTGCTTGCTATCAATCTGCACAAGGCATTCTACTCGGTGCAACACGCGGCTATAACCTCAAGCCTTGCTGCCATCAACCCGGATGAGCGCACGTACAACTACGTCTGCGATTTTCTTTCGAACCGCACAGTGGAGCTTTCACTGCCAGGCGGCGTATCCTCAAGTCGAATGACACTCGGTGACAGGGGCACCCCTCAAGGGGCAGTCCTGTCTCCGTTTCTGTTTAATGTAGTCATGCGCTCACTCCCCACCTTGCTCGACGAAATCCCGAGCCTGCGCCACACCATTTACGCAGATCATGTCACGTTATGGACAAGCACAGGATCGGATGGCCAGATCGAAGAAACTCTTCAGCGCGCTGCCGATGTTGTCGTTCGCCACGCATTTCAAGCGGGCCTCAAGTGTTCAGAGAGCAAATCGGAAATCCTGCTGACTCGGCCCCCCGATCGTCGCAGGATCAAGCATCCTCCCTTGCCGACAATCCGCGTCTGCGTGAACGCCACACCCATACCGCAAGTGAGCCATATGCGCATTCTCGGGCTCTATGTTCAGTCAAGCTCACACAACCCCGTGGCAATCGAACGCCTGACCCTTGCAGTCACGCAGACGACCCGCCTCACAGCTCGTGTGTCGGCTCGCAAGCAAGGAATGAAAGAAAAGGAGCTCCTCCAACTCATCCACGCCTTCGTGATATCCAGGCTTACGTACGCACTGCCGTACCTCCGTCTACTGAGCGCCGAAAAGGAGCGAATCAACCGACTCATTCGGAAAGTCTACAAGACGGCCCTCGGCCTCACTCACAGCACATCTACGTCACATCTACTCAGCCTCGGCCTTCACAATACCCTGGACGAGTTAATCGAGGCGCATCGCTCAGCACAGATACAACGCCTTCGTGGAAGCAAGACAGGCCGCTGGATTCTCGATCGCATCGGCCTTTGTGCCTCACCATCCGGAGTGGACCCGATCTCTTTACCCCATTCACTTCGGTAACGATTCCTCGTCAAGCCACTACCGAAGAACATGCTGGCCGGGCACCATGATGGTCGAAGGCGAGTAAGGGCGCAGGCCTTGCACGAAACATACGCCTCCCAACCAGACGCGGCATACGTAGACGCGGCCCGCTACGCTTCGCAGTCGAACGCGTACGCACTCAGCGTTATGGCCACCCTCACCCCTCTCGACACGGACATCACACTACGCGTAGCAGGGTCAGTCCGTGCCTTAAACCCCACCGAAGCTGAAGGAAGGAAGGAAATAGTAGAGAGGGAAAGGCAGGGAGGTTAACCAGTGCATGACAACCGGTATGCTACCCTGCACGAGGGGAAGGGGACAGGGGAGATTGAAAGGTGAAAGGAAAGAGGAAGAGAGAGAGAAAGTGGGCGAACATATAGCACATTCTCACAGTCAGTGGCAGCTGCATGGCACGCGACATCACACATCGCTGTTACAGTCGCTTGTGCAAGTCTGTCGTCTTTAAGAACTGCAGCAGCGCCTTTGTCACCTTCAGTTGTGATGTCTTGTGCGGTCGACATTCCAAAATGGCATCAACCGACATCCGTCGCAGGTCAAGGTGAGCGAGAGCGGACGCCAGTGATTGCCTCTGTAAGTCATAGCGAGGACAGTCGCATATGATGTGTTGTAGCGTCTCTTCGCGACGACAGGTGTCACAAAGAGGGCTGTCGGCCATTCCGATCATAAAGGAATAAGAGTTAGTAAAAGCCACTCCTAACCACAACGATAAAGCAGGGTGGCTTCTGCTCGACTGAGTTTTGGTGGCAATCGAAAATGCCGCAAAGACAGCAGGTGGTGTTGTCGACTGTTCCGAGTTTGGCTGCTTGAGGCACTCCACAGCGAGAGTGTAATCTCCTGTGCAATCGCTCGAAGTTGCCTGGCAGCGTCGGACCTTGAGAGAGGTATGGTCTCAACTTTGGTGCCATCAAGTGCAGACTTGGCGGCCCTGTCAGCATATTCGTTTCCAACGACGCCGCAGTGACTGGGGAGCCACTGAAACGTCACGTGGTGTCCCTTCTCATGTGATTTATGGAGAAGAGATCTGATCTCCAACACCAGTTGCTCGTATGGTCCGAGCCGCAGGGCTGCCAGCAAGGACTGTAAGGCCGCCTTTGAATCGCTAAAGATTGACCATTGTCGGGGTGCTTCCTCATTTACTACACAAAGGGCAGCACGCAGAGCAGCAAGTTCCGCAGCTGTCGATGTCGTCGGGTGGTCTGTCTTAAAACTGATGGTGGAAGCTTTCACTGGGACAACCAACGCTCCGGACGAACACTGGAGGTTCGACGATCCATCCGTATAAATATGCACTTTATTGGCGTACCTCTCGTGTAGAAGAAGCAGGGATAGTTGTTTCAGAGCACCTGATGACAGCTCAGCTTTCTTTCTGATTCCTGGCACACCAAGGTGTACTGTAGGTCGAATGAGACACCAAGGGGGAATCGACGGTTTGGCGGCGGCGGTGAAGCCTGCCGGAAGTTTGGCAGAATATCTGGAGACCATTTTGCAGAATGACGCGTTCCGCTTGTCTGACGGCAATGTTGCGAGGTGGTGACAGCAGGCACGGGCAAAATGCCTGATGTGGGTTCTCAAGACTTCCACCGCAACGTGCGTTTGTATTGGTTGGTCCCGAGCAATCGCTATAGTTGCCTCTGACAATGTACCCCGCGGCAAACCGAGACAAGTTCTCAGTGCCTGAGCTTGTGCGGCCTGAAGAGTGCGAAGATTTGTCTTACAAGTGTTGGAAAGTACGGGCAGGCTATATCCCAAGAAACCGAGGAAAAGTGCTCTGTATAATTCCACCATGGCGCCTACCGACATGCCCCAAGTTTTTCCAGCCAAGAATTCGAAGATCTGGGCAATTGCGGTGAGGCGTTTTTTCATGTGCGACACATGAGGGCTCCAGCAGAGATCTCTGTCAATGATGATGCCAAGAAACCGGTGGGTTCTGAGATAGGGAATAGTCCGCCCATTGATTGATATGACGTAAGGCGTCATTGCTTTGCGAGTGAATGCCACAAGTGCGCATTTTTCTGGTGATATGTTGAGACCTTGTTTGCATAAGTAGCTCGATGTCAACGTTGCTGCTCTTTGAAGCCGCGCACGTATTTGAGGACGCGTGACTGCCGAAGTCCAGACACAGATGTCGTCTGCGTATATTGAAATTTTGATAGTAGTTGGCAGGTATTCAGCAAGCCCAATAAGCGCGAGGTTGAATAGCGTCGGACTGAGAACTCCGCCTTGAGGAACGCCCTTGCAAGTAAAGCGTCGCGTAGTCGGGCCATCGTGGGTTATTTATTATTTATTTATTTATTTATTTATTTATTTGGTACCCACAGCGCCGAGGCATTACAGTGGGGGAGGGGTTTACAGTAAGTCTGGACAGTTCAATATTTTGTCATATATAAAGCGTGGTAAACGGTAATAACAATAACGATAGCTACAGCAGATTGACAACATAAGTTATACAAAGCAAAATGTGCCCAAAAAAATAAATAAAAAAAATAACACACACACTACAAGGTTGAGTCACTTCAACAGGAAAAAATAAGTGATACAAAGAATGACCTTGCAGCCAGGTAACTTTCAACCCACAGAAATAATCGACCACCTAGGCCAACCGTCTGAAGAGCATCGAGTATGGCCTCATGTAATACGTTGTCGTATGCGCCTTTCACATCTAAGAACAATGCTGCGGACAATCGCTTTCGGGACTTTTCGTGCTGAACGTAAGAAACGAGGTCCACTACATTATCGATGGAAGAGCGGTCACGTCGGAAACCAGCCATGGAGTTCGGATAAATCTTGTAGTGTTCAAGGTACCACTCCAGGCGGCCAAGGATCATCCGTTCCATTAGCTTTCCTACACAGCTGGCCAGCGCTATTGGGCGGAACGATGCAAGATCAAGTGGAGATTTGCCCTGCTTCAGTAGGGGAACTAAACGGCTTGTCTTCCATTCATCAGGAACATTGCCCTCTTGCCAAGACGTGTTGTAGAGGCTCAGCAATTCTCCCCTTGCGGCTTCTCCTAGACTGCATAAGGCTCGGTAGGATATGCCATCTGGCCCGGAGAAGAAGACCGCCTGCAGAGAGCGAGAGCCGCTTCGAGCTCCTCCATTGTGAAAGGCAGGTCCATGCGACTGTCACGAGGGTGGGGGACGTAAGTTCGTTTTGGGTAGCCTGGACAGACTACTTGGTTTGCGATCCTTGCACAGAAGTCCTCTCCGACTGCAATGTCCTGCCGCCCTTGGAAGAGCGCCAGCGCCTTGAAAGGAAAACGCTGTTGAGGAAGGCAACGAAGACCTTGCACAGTTTTCCAGATGTGAGAAAGTGGCTTGCGGGGGTCTAGAGTCTGGCAAAACGTCGTCCAACGTTCAGACGCTATTCTATCCATGCGACGCTGGATCTTCTTTTGCAATCGTCTGGCTGTTCTGAGATCGTGAAGGGACTTTGTGCGCCGATATCGACGTTCTGCACGCCGGCGAAGTGCTCTAAGTCTTTCCAAATCTACATCGAAATCGTTTCGCCTGGACGAAATCATGATCGTGCGCGTGGCGTTTTCCATTGTGGTCTGCATTGTTTTTTCTAACCCAAAGCGTAAGCCCTCGGTGCAAGCATCTTCCATAGCAGATTTGAAGGTGGTCCAGTCAATCGCTCGAATAGCCTTTTGTGGATATGCCCCAGAGAGCTTTTGATGTTGATATACGTTGGAATGTGATCGCTTCCACGTGTCTCGACATCTGTAAACCACTTAACACGTCTGGCGAAAGAGCTGGAGACGAAAGCAAGGTCAAGGCAGCTTCCGTATGTCACGCCTCGAAAAAAGGTGGGGCTGCCGTCGTTCAAGAGGGTAAGACCATGGTGGCAGGCGAAGCTCGCCAACTGTCGTCCTCTTGCGTTTGTCTTTGAACTTCCCCATGCTGAATGATGCGCATTGAAATCTCCTATGATTACCCATGGAGCAGCGCACAAGTTCAAGATATCCGCCAATCTTTTCGAATCAAAATTACTTGAAGGCGAAACATATACGCCTATAAGATTAAACATGAGCTTGTTCTTTTTGACCGTTAGGCACACGTATTGATTGTCATCGTGAGGCGCAACTGGATGCAGAAAGTAGGTGAGTTCACGACGAATAAAGACGATGACTTTGCTGCTGGCACCATTGGTTGAAGACATGACCGATTCATACCCCGAAAGTCTGACTGGTTTTGTTAGGTTAGGCTCACAAATGACGATGAGTGGAAACATATGAGTGTATACAAACTGACGAAAGTCTGAAAGGCGTGGCTTTAGACTTCTGGCGTTCCATTGGATGATGGACGCTGCCTTGACTTCTTTTCGGAAGGATGGAGTAACGGTAGCCATGTGTCTACTTGAGGGATTCAAGAACAGGGATCAAGGCTTCCAGGACCTGGAGAGCGCTTCGAGCAGGCGATGTCCCCATGCCAACCAAGATAACTCGAATGGCGTCCATAAGGGATCGCAGCATCGAAATTACCTGACGATCCGCTCTAGGTATGTCATCCACGGCGGGTGAAGGCTCCTGAGGGGCCGTGATCTTCTGAGGTTCCTTGGAAAGGGAACGGCTAGGTAGCTCAGGCCATTCCTCCGGAGAAGCCGTTGGTTTCTTTGAAGCGATGTTTCCTTGAAGCGCTTTTGCGTGTTGGCTGAGTGGTGCCGCAGTAGAGTGGGCGCTCTCACTCCGAGCACACTCCTTGTGTGAGGACGTACGATGACGGTGACGGCGACGGCGGCGCCTCACCCTTTCGGCGGCCTCCCTGTGGGTTGAGTTGTCTCTGGCCATCTGCTTGAGAACCGCGTGCTCTCTCTTGATGCGGGGACAGTCCTTCGACGAGGCGGCGTGAGGGCCGCTGCAGTTAGCGCACTTCAGAACAGTGGCACGGCAAGTCCCTTCGGCATGAGGTTCAGCGCAACGGGGACACAGTAATGAGTTGGGGCACACGCCCTTGACGTGACCTAGCCTGAAGCATTGATGCATTGAAGCGGCTTCGGGATGAAAGGTCGAACTGGATGTCGGAAGTGTCCGACTTTAACGTGGGATGGTGGACAATCCCCTTTGAAAATGATTTTTACGCAGCGCGAATTCCCAAGGCGACGCACTTGCGTAATGACATGCCCTCACTTGCCGTTTGATAAGGGTAGGTAAGTCCGTGTTGGTAATGGTAACGTCTATATCATAGATCACACCGGCTACGGATGTATCATCCATCGGGATAAAGGAGCGCATTTTGATGCCGCCTAGCTCCGTGATTTTCTTCAGTTTTCCTAGCGCACTCACGTTGTTCACGTCGATTGCGAGGATATTCTTCCTTGGATTTACTCTGACGTCTTTAATCTGATCAGGCACAGCACATTCCAAAAAAATGGATAGGGCTTGCCTGTTCAGCAGTCGTAGGTTGCTTGAAGGGTCTTCCGGCGAGAAGATTATGACGTGTGGCCAGCGCGCAGGCCTTGACTTCATCGTCGCTGTACTCGCAGGAGTTGACGGTGGCGCGTTGACAACCTTTCTTTTCGCCCTCTTGCTCTGGACGGGTATGAAACCATCGTCGGATGTGTCATCTTCCGACATTGAGTACAGCTCTGTGTCATCGGTGTCGCTAGAGGAGCCAACTCGCTTCCTTGTGGCTGACGGACACGATGACTTCTGGCCAGACGGGCCTCCGGCATGTTCCTCGTCCATGGCCGCAGGACAGGAGGCCGAGGCACCACGAAAACGCGAAGATTTCGCCAAAAAATTCAGAGCGCAGAGAGACAAGCGTTCTGGCAAGAAGACGCTTCGTCGTCTTCAAGCTGAAGAAGTGGCTATAGTCTCTTGCAGCTTCCTCCGGATACACCACAATACTCAGCGACTCGAAAACCGCCATTGTAAACTTTGCACGCGGATCCGTTGCCCCTGGAACGATGCGCCTCCTGCGATCGCTCGCTCGTCACGTCACGACGA
>CM023484.1:130436372-130494875 GCA_013339685.2 Hyalomma asiaticum
GAAGAACATGCTGGCCGGGCACCATGATGGTCGAAGGCGAGTAAGGGCGCAGGCCTTGCACGAAACATACGCCTCCCAACCAGACGCGGCATACGTAGACGCGGCCCGCTACGCTTCGCAGTCGAACGCGTACGCACTCAGCGTTATGGCCACCCTCACCCCTCTCGACACGGACATCACACTACGCGTAGCAGGGTCAGTCCGTGCCTTAAACCCCACCGAAGCTGAAGGAAGGAAGGAAATAGTAGAGAGGGAAAGGCAGGGAGGTTAACCAGTGCATGACAACCGGTATGCTACCCTGCACGAGGGGAAGGGGACAGGGGAGATTGAAAGGTGAAAGGAAAGAGGAAGAGAGAGAGAAAGTGGGCGAACATATAGCACATTCTCACAGTCAGTGGCAGCTGCATGGCACGCGACATCACACATCGCTGTTACAGTCGCTTGTGCAAGTCTGTCGTCTTTAAGAACTGCAGCAGCGCCTTTGTCACCTTCAGTTGTGATGTCTTGTGCGGTCGACATTCCAAAATGGCATCAACCGACATCCGTCGCAGGTCAAGGTGAGCGAGAGCGGACGCCAGTGATTGCCTCTGTAAGTCATAGCGAGGACAGTCGCATATGATGTGTTGTAGCGTCTCTTCGCGACGACAGGTGTCACAAAGAGGGCTGTCGGCCATTCCGATCATAAAGGAATAAGAGTTAGTAAAAGCCACTCCTAACCACAAACGATAAAGCAGGGTGGCTTCTGCTCGACTGAGTTTTGGTGGCAATCGAAAATGCCGCAAAGACAGCAGGTGGTGTTGTCGACTGTTCCGAGTTTGGCTGCTTGAGGCACTCCACAGCGAGAGTGTAATCTCCTGTGCAATCGCTCGAAGTTGCCTGGCAGCGTCGGACCTTGAGAGAGGTATGGTCTCAACTTTGGTGCCATCAAGTGCAGACTTGGCGGCCCTGTCAGCATATTCGTTTCCAACGACGCCGCAGTGACTGGGGAGCCACTGAAACGTCACGTGGTGTCCCTTCTCATGTGATTTATGGAGAAGAGATCTGATCTCCAACACCAGTTGCTCGTATGGTCCGAGCCGCAGGGCTGCCAGCAAGGACTGTAAGGCCGCCTTTGAATCGCTAAAGATTGACCATTGTCGGGGTGCTTCCTCATTTACTACACAAAGGGCAGCACGCAGAGCAGCAAGTTCCGCAGCTGTCGATGTCGTCGGGTGGTCTGTCTTAAAACTGATGGTGGAAGCTTTCACTGGGACAACCAACGCTCCGGACGAACACTGGAGGTTCGACGATCCATCCGTATAAATATGCACTTTATTGGCGTACCTCTCGTGTAGAAGAAGCAGGGATAGTTGTTTCAGAGCACCTGATGACAGCTCAGCTTTCTTTCTGATTCCTGGCACACCAAGGTGTACTGTAGGTCGAATGAGACACCAAGGGGGAATCGACGGTTTGGCGGCGGCGGTGAAGCCTGCCGGAAGTTTGGCAGAATATCTGGAGACCATTTTGCAGAATGACGCGTTCCGCTTGTCTGACGGCAATGTTGCGAGGTGGTGACAGCAGGCACGGGCAAAATGCCTGATGTGGGTTCTCAAGACTTCCACCGCAACGTGCGTTTGTATTGGTTGGTCCCGAGCAATCGCTATAGTTGCCTCTGACAATGTACCCCGCGGCAAACCGAGACAAGTTCTCAGTGCCTGAGCTTGTGCGGCCTGAAGAGTGCGAAGATTTGTCTTACAAGTGTTGGAAAGTACGGGCAGGCTATATCCCAAGAAACCGAGGAAAAGTGCTCTGTATAATTCCACCATGGCGCCTACCGACATGCCCCAAGTTTTTCCAGCCAAGAATTCGAAGATCTGGGCAATTGCGGTGAGGCGTTTTTTCATGTGCGACACATGAGGGCTCCAGCAGAGATCTCTGTCAATGATGATGCCAAGAAACCGGTGGGTTCTGAGATAGGGAATAGTCCGCCCATTGATTGATATGACGTAAGGCGTCATTGCTTTGCGAGTGAATGCCACAAGTGCGCATTTTTCTGGTGATATGTTGAGACCTTGTTTGCATAAGTAGCTCGATGTCAACGTTGCTGCTCTTTGAAGCCGCGCACGTATTTGAGGACGCGTGACTGCCGAAGTCCAGACACAGATGTCGTCTGCGTATATTGAAATTTTGATAGTAGTTGGCAGGTATTCAGCAAGCCCAATAAGCGCGAGGTTGAATAGCGTCGGACTGAGAACTCCGCCTTGAGGACGCCCTTGCAAGTAAAGCGTCGCGTAGTCGGGCCATCGTGGGTTATTTATTATTTATTTATTTATTTATTTATTTATTTGGTACCCACAGCGCCGAGGCATTACAGTGGGGGAGGGGTTTACAGTAAGTCTGGACAGTTCAATATTTTGTCATATATAAAGCGTGGTAAACGGTAATAACAATAACGATAGCTACAGCAGATTGACAACATAAGTTATACAAAGCAAAATGTGCCCAAAAAAATAAATAAAAAAATAACACACACACTACAAGGTTGAGTCACTTCAACAGGAAAAAATAAGTGATACAAAGAATGACCTTGCAGCCAGGTAACTTTCAACCCACAGAAATAATCGACCACCTAGGCCAACCGTCTGAAGAGCATCGAGTATGGCCTCATGTAATACGTTGTCGTATGCGCCTTTCACATCTAAGAACAATGCTGCGGACAATCGCTTTCGGGACTTTTCGTGCTGAACGTAAGAAACGAGGTCCACTACATTATCGATGGAAGAGCGGTCACGTCGGAAACCAGCCATGGAGTTCGGATAAATCTTGTAGTGTTCAAGGTACCACTCCAGGCGGCCAAGGATCATCCGTTCCATTAGCTTTCCTACACAGCTGGCCAGCGCTATTGGGCGGAACGATGCAAGATCAAGTGGAGATTTGCCCTGCTTCAGTAGGGGAACTAAACGGCTTGTCTTCCATTCATCAGGAACATTGCCCTCTTGCCAAGACGTGTTGTAGAGGCTCAGCAATTCTCCCCTTGCGGCTTCTCCTAGACTGCATAAGGCTCGGTAGGATATGCCATCTGGCCCCGGAGAAGAAGACCGCCTGCAGAGAGCGAGAGCCGCTTCGAGCTCCTCCATTGTGAAAGGCAGGTCCATGCGACTGTCACGAGGGTGGGGGACGTAAGTTCGTTTTGGGTAGCCTGGACAGACTACTTGGTTTGCGATCCTTGCACAGAAGTCCTCTCCGACTGCAATGTCCTGCCGCCCTTGGAAGAGCGCCAGCGCCTTGAAAGGAAAACGCTGTTGAGGAAGGCAACGAAGACCTTGCACAGTTTTCCAGATGTGAGAAAGTGGCTTGCGGGGGTCTAGAGTCTGGCAAAACGTCGTCCAACGTTCAGACGCTATTCTATCCATGCGACGCTGGATCTTCTTTTGCAATCGTCTGGCTGTTCTGAGATCGTGAAGGGACTTTGTGCGCCGATATCGACGTTCTGCACGCCGGCGAAGTGCTCTAAGTCTTTCCAAATCTACATCGAAATCGTTTCGCCTGGACGAAATCATGATCGTGCGCGTGGCGTTTTCCATTGTGGTCTGCATTGTTTTTTCTAACCCAAAGCGTAAGCCCTCGGTGCAAGCATCTTCCATAGCAGATTTGAAGGTGGTCCAGTCAATCGCTCGAATAGCCTTTTGTGGATATGCCCCAGAGAGCTCTTTGATGTTGATATACGTTGGAATGTGATCGCTTCCACGTGTCTCGACATCTGTAAACCACTTAACACGTCTGGCGAAAGAGCTGGAGACGAAAGCAAGGTCAAGGCAGCTTCCGTATGTCACGCCTCGAAAAAAGGTGGGGCTACCGTCGTTCAAGAGGGTAAGACCATGGTGGCAGGCGAAGCTCGCCAACTGTCGTCCTCTTGCGTTTGTCTTTGAACTTCCCCATGCTGAATGATGCGCATTGAAATCTCCTATGATTACCCATGGAGCAGCGCACAAGTTCAAGATATCCGCCAATCTTTTCGAATCAAAATTACTTGAAGGCGAAACATATACGCCTATAAGATTAAACATGAGCTTGTTCTTTTTGACCGTTAGGCACACGTATTGGTTGTCATCGTGAGGCGCAACTGGATGCAGAAAGTAGGTGAGTGCACGACGAATAAAGACGATGACTTTGCTGCTGGCACCATTGGTTGAAGACATGACCGATTCATACCCCGAAAGTCTGACTGGTTTTGTTAGGTTAGGCTCACAAATGACGATGAGTGGAAACATATGAGTGTATACAAACTGACGAAAGTCTGAAAGGCGTGGCTTTAGACTTCTGGCGTTCCATTGGATGATGGACGCTGCCTTGACTTCTTTTCGGAAGGATGGAGTAACGGTAGCCATGTGTCTACTTGAGGGATTCAAGAACAGGGATCAAGGCTTCCAGGACCTGGAGAGCGCTTCGAGCAGGCGATGTCCCCATGCCAACCAAGATAACTCGAATGGCGTCCATAAGGGATCGCAGCATCGAAATTACCTGACGATCCGCTCTAGGTATGTCATCCACGGCGGGTGAAGGCTCCTGAGGGGCCGTGATCTTCTGAGGTTCCTTGGAAAGGGAACGGCTAGGTAGCTCAGGCCATTCCTCCGGAGAAGCCGTTGGTTTCTTTGAAGCGATGTTTCCTTGAAGCGCTTTTGCGTGTTGGCTGAGTGGTGCCGCAGTAGAGTGGGCGCTCTCACTCCGAGCACACTCCTTGTGTGAGGACGTACGATGACGGTGACGGCGACGGCGGCGCCTCACCCTTTCGGCGGCCTCCCTGTGGGTTGAGTTGTCTCTGGCCATCTGCTTGAGAACCGCGTGCTCTCTCTTGATGCGGGGACAGTCCTTCGACGAGGCGGCGTGAGGGCCGCTGCAGTTAGCGCACTTCAGAACAGTGGCACGGCAAGTCCCTTCGGCATGAGGTTCAGCGCAACGGGGACACAGTAATGAGTTGGGGCACACGCCCTTGACGTGACCTAGCCTGAAGCATTGATGGCATTGAAGCGGCTTCGGGATGAAAGGTCGAACTGGATGTCGGAAGTGTCCGACTTTAACGTGGGATGGTGGACAATCCCCTTTGAAAATGATTTTTACGCAGCGCGAATTCCCAAGGCGACGCACTTGCGTAATGACAATGCCCTCACTTGCCGGTTTGATAAGGGTAGGTAAGTCCGTGTTGGTAATGGTAACGTCTATATCATAGATCACACCGGCTACGGATGTATCATCCATCGGGATAAAGGAGCGCATTTTGATGCCGCCTAGCTCCGTGATTTTCTTCAGTTTTCCTAGCGCACTCACGTTGTTCACGTCGATTGCGAGGATATTCTTCCTTGGATTTACTCTGACGTCTTTAATCTGATCAGGCACAGCACATTCCAAAAAAATGGATAGGGCTTGCCTGTTCAGCAGTCGTAGGTTGCTTGAAGGGTCTTCCGGCGAGAAGATTATGACGTGTGGCCAGCGCGCAGGCCTTGACTTCATCGTCGCTGTACTCGCAGGAGTTGACGGTGGCGCGTTGACAACCTTTCTTTTCGCCCTCTTGCTCTGGACGGGTATGAAACCATCGTCGGATGTGTCATCTTCCGACATTGAGTACAGCTCTGTGTCATCGGTGTCGCTAGAGGAGCCAACTCGCTTCCTTGTGGCTGACGGACACGATGACTTCTGGCCAGACGGGCCTCCGGCATGTTCCTCGTCCATGGCCGCAGGACAGGAGGCCGAGGCACCACGAAAACGCGAAGATTTCGCCAAAAAATTCAGAGCGCAGAGAGACAAGCGTTCTGGCAAGAAGACGCTTCGTCGTCTTCAAGCTGAAGAAGTGGCTATAGCTCTTGCAGCTTCCTCCGGATACACCACAATACTCAGCGACTCGAAAACCGCCATTGTAAACTTTGCACGCGGATCCGTTGCCCCTGGCACGATGCGCCTCCTGCGATCGCTCGCTCGTCACGACGACGATGATGACCCACCCCCCATCTCCTTCGTCTGGGTTCCAGGGCACGCAGGAAGCCCGGGGAATGAGGCCGCCCACCGGCAAGCTCGAGGATTCGTCAACCGAGCGGTGGGCAGTGCTCCAGACCCTGAGGAAAGCCCCATTGAGCCTCTGACTTCCTATCACGACATCACCCAACATTATCGCCTCGCTCGCCAAACTAAATCTCTCCCGCATCCCAAACTCACGAAATCACAGGAAAGTGTGTGGCGCCGCCTCCAGACGCATTCTTTTCCATGCCCACTATTATTCAGCCGTATCTACCCCGATTTATTCAGCCCGCACTGCTCACAGTGCGGGTCCGTTGCCACACTCGCGCACATACTCTGGGACTGCCGCGATGACCCACCCCCGCCCGATCTCCTGACCACTCCCTCGCCTGGAGCGTGGGACGCCGTACTCCGCGACTCAAGCCTCGCGAAACAACTCCAGGCCATCAGACGCGCAGAGGAGGTGGCGGCGAGGCATCGCCTGACCGCTATACCTCCGTGATTTTTTTTTACTGAATAAAGTTGTTCTCTCTCTCTCTCTGCCAGAAGACGACATATACAACTGTGCCTGCTGGAAGGCGGTTCGCAACAAGAGACGCGCACGCAACGCCGCTGCTCTCGAAGCATCGATCCCCAAAACTGCCTCTCTAACCGAGCCCAGGCCACGTGGGGCAAAGCGCCTGCCTCCTCTCCCATTCCGAGATGAAAAAGTCATCTTGCGCCCGCTCGGAGGTCTCAGATTGAGCGACTGGCCCAGACCAACCTTGGCCACCGCGATCTGGGCTGCTGCCGGAGTGAGTCCGAATGACCACAGGGACCTCAGGACCAGGCCAGAGCAAAACTTGGCCGTAATGAGCAACCCATCATCACATGTTGCAGACGCCCTGCAGAAGTTGTAAGAGCTCTCACTCGGCAAGCGCACCTTCCCCGTATCTGCATATCTAGCAACCCCCGACGATTCGTGTAAAGGCAATGTGCCGGGACTGGAACCTGGCACTCCCTCACATATGCTGGCAGAGGAAATGCAAGCGCCTGGAATCCAGATACTACAAGTTCGGATGATGGGCCAGACTAATATTGCGCTGGTCACTTTCGAAGGCCTACGCGTCCCACGCTTCGTCCGGTTCCTAGGAGCAGAGCTACGCTGCTACCCACACCGCCCCCGCCAACAGGTCTGCAAGACGTGCCTCAAACTTGGCCACCGAGCCGATCACTGCCCCACTCCGTACGTCACCGTTTGTGAGCAGTGCGGCATCGACAATCCCTTCCCCTCACATCCGTGCTCTCCCCGGTGCAAATCTTGTGGTGGGGACCATGTTACTACTGACCCGAAGTGCCCTCGACGCCAGCGACATCCCTTCAATAAAACTTGGGTTAAAAAAGCCATCGCCGATGAGTAGCGGAAAATGGCTGCATGCGCCAACGCATCAACCCCCTCCCCAGTAGAACCGGTTGCTTCCGGTACACTGCTGAAGAAAGGTGGACGCTCTCGTTCGAAGACGCGGTTCAGATCCCGCTCCAAGGCACGCACAAAATCGAAGTCCCGTTCCCGATCTCCCACCCAGTCGACCTCCGGCAGCATCCAAGCGAAGCGCCGGACTGTTCCGGGTTCACCGACATCGCCACAGCCGTGCAAGAAGGCACCATTAAGCAAGACAGCACCTTCAGCAGCTGCCCGGAATCATCAGCAACCACTAGCCTCGCAGACCACTAATGCCAAGACGGCGCCTCGGGAGGTAAGTTGGCAGCGGGCTCCCGCACAGCTCTTTCCCTTCCAACCTCCAACACACCCTGCGCCCTGCCCTCCTCCACCACTTAATACCAACATCCTTTCCTTTCCCCGAGATCCTTTCCCCGAGATCGCGCGGTTACGCCGTGACATGGAGGAGCGTCACGCGCAGATGCATGCGCAGCTGGACGCTGCAATAGAGCGCACCAATGCTAGAATTCAGGCAGCCATAGACAGCGCGCGGCAGGAGTCTCCAGCGCTTCGGCAGCAGATTATCACTATAATCCACGCATCAGAAGAGCGCACACAAGCCCTATTCGCCGAGTTAGTCTCTCGTTTGGACTCTATTGCTCCTCTGCCAAATTCTCAAGCCGTAAGGTCCCAGCCCCAACTCACAGGTGCAAGAAGGTCGCACCCATACTCACGCCCGACCGCTTCCTTTCACGACAATGATGGCGCCCCTTAGCCAGCATCAGATCGTAGTCTGGCAATGGAACTGCCGCGGATACCGTCAAAAAAGGGCATCCTTGCAACAGTACGTTGATATGACTACGAACATTCCAGACATTATCCTCCTACAGGAACCGAACTGCTCCCCTTCTCTATCAGGCTTCAACACATTTACGGGTTCATCTCCGCTAGTGGGGGCCCTAGTATCGAAAAATTTAACATGCTACAGCCGCAGTACAAGCATCGACATCCCGCATCAAATCCTTGAAATAATTACACAGGGTAGGAAATGTCGCAGTATTTACATGCTCAACGTTTACAGCTGTCGCAGTATTTACATACTCAACGTTTACAGCTCTCCCCGTTCACGCACGCACTCATTTCACCGCCTCCTAATCGAACTTGGGCGTCTTGGGCGCACCTTTCTCGTTTGCGGGGACTTCAACGCTCCACACACAGTGTGGGGGTACCGCAAATGCGCACCCAAAGGAACTCGGCTCTGGGATTATATATGTAACTTGGGATATACCTTACACACCGACCCAGGAAAACCCACCCGCATAGGCAACAGTGTCACGCGTGACACGTGCCCCGACCTTACTTTTTCCAAAAACACAGGACCAGTGATGGCGCATGGTCCTCTCGATAAACATCGGGGTAGTAATCATTACATCGTGGCCACTACGCTACCACTACACAATGCACGTTGCCCGGAGCGGAAGGTGCGTATTACTGACTGGGCGCGGTTCAGGGAGCGTCGACAGGACCCTCCCGAAGGAGCAGGGTACGAGCAATGGCTAGAGTCATTTTCACATGACCTGGACACGTGTACGCGCACACTAGTTACAACAACTACATCCCCAGATGTGGACCTGCACATTCTGCATCTATGGGAGGCACGCAGAGGGCTCACACGGCGCTGGAAACGCCAACGCCTTAATCGCAAGCTTCGCCGGCGTATCGACCAACTTTCGCAGGAGGCACAAGAATATGCTCAAGTTCTCGTCCGAAACAACTGGCGAGGGTTCTGTGAGCGTCTCTCGGGCAGCCTGAGAACTGCGAAAACATGGTCGATACTTCGCGCCCTCATAGATCCATCCTCAACCAAGGCGTATACATACCACCAATTACGTAGCTTAACAAGTAGGTACCGAGATGATCCACCCGGCCTTCTAAAAGAGCTTGAACAACGCTTCATCCCTACTGGCCCACCTCCGCAGTACCCCGATTACCCACATGCGGAAAAAGTTAACGAGGAACTTGACGCGGACATCACGGTCGATGAAGTTCGCGTGGTTCTCCAGGATCTCCGTCGAAGCACGGCCCCAGGTGCAGATAACATAAGATTTTCCGCCCTACGAAATCTCAGCGATTCAGATCTGAATCACTTAACAAACCTTTTCAATGAGCACTGGCATAAGGGTACACTCCCACAGGCATGGCGGCATGCCGACATTTCCCTGATACCTAAACAAGGAAAGCCCATAGCCATAGCCAACTTACCGCCGATATCTCTCACCTCATGCATCGGAAAGTTAATGGAGCACGTGCGTTTACGGCGTTTGCAACCTTTCCTCGAACAACAGTCGTTCTTTTCCCACTCACAGTTCGGATTCCGGCCACATCTCTCCACACAGGACGTGTTTCTACAGCTCAAGGAAGACGTTATGGGCGCTCCGTCGCGTGCCCAGACCAGGGCCATCGTCGCCCTTGATCTTAAAGGGGCGTTTGACAACGTGGCACACGATTTGACCCTGAAGAATCTGGCGGAGTCGCATTGCGGTGACCGCATGTACAACTACATACGTTCCTTTCTGCGCTACACAACAGCTACCATAGGGATAGAGCCACACCGGTTGGACACAACTCACCTTACAGGTCGAGGAACACCGCAGGGATCAGTTCTGTCTCCCACCCTGTTTAATATAGCCCTGGCAAGACTACCTCAGCTGCTCGATCAGATTCCGGATGTCGCACATGCGATTTATGCAGACGACATCACGATTTGGACGACGCGTGGGTCAGACGGGGCCATTCAGGATCGACTGCAGCAAGCAATCAATGTCGTTACCGCTTTGAGGGGAGCAAGACAGGGCGGCCGGTCTTGCTCCTCTCGAAAGTCGGAGCTTCTTCTCATCCGCGCGCGTAGCACTACCCCTCCACCCGAGATCACCGTGCACGTGGACGACGTGCCCGTGCCCCAAGTGGACCGTGCTCGCATACTTGGATTGCACATACAGGCGAACGGAAAGGCGAACTACACTGTCTCTCTCCTGTCCCGACAAACCGAACAGATTCTCGCCATGATACGGCGGGTTTCCAACAGGCGCACAGGACTGCGAGAGCGGGACCTGCTGCGGCTGGTGGAGGCCTGCGTGGTCAGTCGCGTCACGTAACACCTCCCCTTCCACAGACTCACCCAATCCGACCAGATGCGGGTCGACGCTATGCTGCGAAAGGCGACCAAGCTCGCCCACGGCCTTCCTCACTATACTGCAACGACACGTTTACTAGCCCTAGGGACAGACAACCCTCTTAGCGAGCTATTAGAAGCTCAATGGACCAGCCAAAGGCAGCACCTCTCGCTCACAACCACTGGTCGGAATGTACTGTCGCGACTGGGATACCCAGTCTTAACCAGCGGCGACGAAGACACCGCCTTTCCGGTTCCGACTTGGGTCCGTAAAACTTTAAAGGTGCACCCACTTCCACTAAACATGCATCCTGAGCATGACGCAGGACGCAGGCGCGCCTGTGTTGCATACTTGGTGCGTGTGCTCGCTGACATCCCCGAGACCAGTACCTTATACACTGATGCCGCACGGTGGCGACACGGGTACTCCGCAGTGGTGTTGGACGGTACTGACACCTTGCTTACGGCTGCCTCTTTTAGGGGTGCCACACCAACAGACGGCGAGGTCCGTGGTGTCGCACTTGCTGTGCGACACGCTCTTCAAGTTCCCGGAGAAGTTTACATATTAACTGACCCCCAGCAAGCGTGTCGCGCCTTTATGATGGGACACGGCTTCTCCAAGGCGGCTCAACGCATTCTGCGCAAATCGCCAAACACAAACAGAGACACATCCGACCCACACCGTGTCCACTTGGTCTGGACTCCTGGCCATGCCTCAATGTCGGGTAACGACCGCGCTCACGCGGTCGCTCGAGAAATTATCCACCGAGCTGCCCGGCATGGCGTGGACGGGAGTCCAGACCAGATGGGCCCTCCGCTCACATACCGCGACATATTAAATATTACACCGCAGCTAGATTCAACATGTCCCCGCCGCCGCCATCGTTCTCGAGAGAGGAAGAGGTGGCACTCTGTCAACTTCCAACGCACACCTTCCCCAACCTGCACTCATTGCATAAGTTTTACCCGGAACGTTACGCAGACTCTTGCCCGGGCTGTGGCTGCTCCCCAACGACATTCCATGTCACGGTGGAATGCGTCTCCACATTATTCCCTCCCCTCCCCGCTATCCTGCGTCCCCTCCACACCAAAGAGCTGTGGGAAGATGCCCTCTGCGACGGGCCTCCCGAGGTCGGGCGGGCCCTAGTTCAACGGGCACGTGTGGTCGCCGAGATCGTCTTAGGGATCCCGGACTAGAGTTCCCTCCCGCATACTCACTATTTATTACGAAATAAAAATGTTCATTCTCTCTCTCCTGTGGCGAACGGGTGTCCTGGACCATGCTGGCTGTTCCGCGGTGGACGAGCGAGCGGGCCAGGGTTTATTAGCTGGAACTGTGGTGCAGCCGTGCCACCTACCGCCTGCTGAGGGCGTGGCCGCGGTGCCGCGCAAGTTCAGGTCCGGCACAACCACCTGCTGAGGGCGTAGTCACGGTGCCGTGCAAGTTCCTGTCTGACTGCCTGCTGAGAGCGTGGCCACGGTGCCGTGTTGCCATCTGGCACAAGCGTTTGCTGAGGGCGTGGCCTCGGTGTCACGTCAATTGCATCGTACCCCGAAGTGCTCCTGGGCGAGCAGCTCGGGATCTGCTCGTGTGCTCGCACACAGCTCATCGTGCCTTTGCTGATGCCAGCGTGCACCGCCTCCAAGATCTGCGGTACTGTGAGTGGTGCCGATGGACTTCTGACATCGGTTAGACAGGACGCGCCGTTTAGTTTCGTGAACGTAGGGTTCAGACTGTGTTGCTTGCGTTGCGTTGTTTGTCCGTTCAAAGTGCGTGTGCTGTCTCGTGCTGTCGATATATTTTTCCTTGTCCGTGACTTGGCTGTCTGTGCTTGAGGTCCCAACAAGAACCACCACAGGCCCCTTTCCGTAAGAAGCTGGCGAGGAGCTCCATGGTATAAGATAACATCCTGCAGCAGAAAGTCGGCAACGCCTGTAGCGCAACTGGACTGGATGGCTCGTGTTATAGCGTAGTGGGTAGCATAATCCGTTGCGATGACAACCCACTTATTTCCATTTCTGGATGTAGAGAAAGGGCCCAACAGATCAAAGCGAAAACAATAAAATGCTTCCGTGGGTATGTCCATTGGCTGGGGTAATCCAGCTGGAGGCAAAGCGGGCTTTTTTGCTACGTTGGCAAGGTTCCCAAGACGCAACATAGGGTCGTACAGAGCGCTAGAGTCCTGGCCAGGAAAAATCGTCGCCGGACACGGTCGCACGTCCTGGAAACACCAAGGAGGCCGCCGGTGGGTACGTCATGGAGTTGTGCGAGTACATTTGCCCGTAGATGCGTGGGAACGACTAAGAGCAGCTCGTTCTCTTCAGGTCGCATATTTCGGGGGTATAAGATGCCGTCCAGAATGAGGAACATACGAAGCGATGGGTGCGACGGATGTGTATTGAGACAGCTGATAAGGTCGAGTAAGTTTGCGTCACGCTGTTGCTCTTGTGCAATGTTTCGGAAGGCCGAGAGCGTGAAGATTCTAGCAGGCGCATCATCGGAGCCTGGGCCGTGGACAGGGTGCCGAGACAAGCAATCGGCATCCTGGTGTAGTCGGCCGGACTTGTGCACCACTGTGTAGGAATAGTCTTGCAGACGTAGGGACCGGCGACCTAGACGACCTGTGGGATCTTTGAGTGTCTAGAGCCAACAAAGGTCGTGATGGTCCATTGTAACGGTGTAAGGTCAGCCGTACAAGTATCGGTGGAATTTCCCCCCCGCCCATACAAGTGAGAAGCAGCTGCGCTCCGTGATTGAGTAATTGCGTTCAGGTGCGGAAAGCAGGCGACTGGTGTACGCAATAACTCTGTCGTGGCCCCGTTGACGCTGGGCTAACACAGCGCCAATTTCATAGCCGCTAGCATTTGTACGGACTTCTGTTGGGGCAGATGGGTCAAAGTGAGCTAGAATCGGCGTTGTGACGAGTAGTGTGATAAGGATTGAGAAAGCAGAAGCTTGATCAGAGCCCCATGAAAAGGGCGCGCCTTTCTTGAAAAGGTCGGTGAAAGGTCGAGCAATGTTCGCAAAGTTCCTTACGAGTCGACGGAAGTACGAGCATAAGCCTCCAAACTGCGGACGTCTTTAGCACATGTTGGTACAGGAAAATCGAGGACAGCGCATCTGGCGTCCGCCCGGGGTCCGTGCAGACGCCAGACGAATCGACAAGATGACCGAGGATAGTAATTTCGCTGCGACCAAAGTGGCACTTTGAAGAGTAAGTGTAGGCCTGCAGCACGGAACACTGAAAAAATAGACGAAAGACGTTCAAGATGTGTTTCGAAGGTCGGAGAAAACACGAGAATGTCGTCGAAGTAACAGGGGCATTTTGAACCATTTAAAGCTGTGCAAGACCATGTCAATCGTGCGCTCGAAGGTGGCGGGAGCGTTGCACAAGCCGAAAGGCATGACCCGGAATTGGTAAAGGCCATATGGCGTAACAAAGGCGGCCTCTCTTGCGCTCCATGTCGTCGACGGAGATCTGCCAGTAACCGGAGCTGAGATCTATTGATAAAAAATACGTCCCACTGGGTGTAGACAATGCTACGCGTCGTCGATGCGCGGCAGAGGATATACATCTTTTTTTGTAATCTTGCTCAGATGTCGATAGTCCACGTAGAATCTACAGGTGTTGCCTTTCTTCTTTACCAAAACGACTGGAGAAGCCCACGGATGGTTCAATAATGCCTTTGCTGAGTATCTTATCAACCTAGATAACTCGGCGCTCGTCGTGTGACACGCGATAAGGCCGTCTGTGAATGGGCGGAGCATCGCCTGTATGTATGCGATGCTGCACCAGCGAGGTTTGTTCAAAAGGCCGACTGCCCATGTCAAAAATGTCGGAATACAGGGTCAGCAGATGCCGCAGTTCGTTGGCTTGTGAGGGTGAAATGTCGAGGGCTATTATTTTCGTGATGTCGTCGAGCGGTGGAGGTGACGTGGCCACAGGCGGATGGCAGGTGGCCCAAGAGCTGGTCGAAGACTGATGCGGCGAGAGAGACAAAACCTGGTATTCGCGTGATAGTGACAGAGTGGCAAGGGATGTGCCATTAGGTAGTACCTAAGGGCAGAATGCAAAATTCAGTAGCGGCAGATAAACTTTTTGATCCGATATGGTCACTACCGTGTGAGGGAAAGACACGCCGTGCGAGAGTAAGGGGCTGACGCCCGGAGTGAACACATGGTCGCCATCCGGCACACAGAAATTGGGCACAACACAGATACACGTTAGTGCCTGCGGCGGTAAACGAACAAATTCAGCGGAACATAGATGCACCTGCGCTGTGTCGGGAAGTTCGGGAGCATCAGGCAAATCAATCTGGACCACACCAGCTGAACAGTCAAATACAGCTGAGTGAGTTGATGAAAAATCAAGGCCGAGGATCACGTCGTGAGGGCAATGGTCAAGGACGTGGAACAAAGCGTATGTGCGACAACCCTCAACGCTTACACGAGCGGCACATATTCCCGGCACAGCGGGTGTCCCTCCGTCAGCGACTTGTACAATGCTCTACTCGGCAGGTGTGAGAACTTTCTTCAGCCGCTTCCCAAGGTCAGCGCTCATGACTGAGATGTGTGCACCGGTGTCGATCAGGGCAGTTATTGGTAGGGCATCAACTTCCACGGCGATTTCGTTCTGGTCGGTCGGCGAAGTAATCAGAGGATTTGCAGGTGTGGGGTCCATGCAGTGTCACCTCCGGGAGCTGCATTTATCAGCTTTCCTGGGAGGCTCGTACGGAAGGATGCGGCGACGAAGGACGATGGGGCAGAGGCGAGCGGGATCGACGATCGTTTAACGACGGTTATCGGCTCGAGCGTCTGAATGATGCAGGAGGGCTACAGTACGAGCCGCCATAGGCCTGGCCACGGTACATAGGGTCGCAGTATGTCGGATCATTAGGAGCGGCACTGAACACAGAAGTCACTTGTCATTTCGGCGGTAGAAAAAAGTAGATCGAGAAAACATGGACTGGCGGTGAGAACAATAGCAAGAAATGTGAACCACGTCGCCACAATGGAAGCCTATGGGCCAGTCGTCATGCGTTCGCCACTGGACCGGGTCTCGGTATCATCGAAACGTCGGTGATGGCCGACGAAGCGAAGCAGCAGGTGTGAATGAAGCACACCGGTTGAATGCCGGCGTTCGCAAGTTCCTCGCGGACAACTGCCAAATTAGTGAGATCGTCGCCTCTGCATTCCTTCGTGGGTGTATGAGAGATGGTGCAGCAGCCTCGATTTCCCACCGCACGATTCGCACAACGCTATTCGCGGTGCGCATTTGAAGAGATTGATGAGCCTCTTCGCACGAAGACGTGGCAGCGGTGTTTGGAAGCCGTGTGAACTGCTGGGTGATGCGACGGCTCTTGGCGTCTTCGAAACGGCGGCACTCATTGATAATTTTGTCCACTGTCGAGCAGTCTCTAAAGAAGAGCAAGTTGAACGCGTCATCGGCGATGCCCGTAAGGATATGGCCTACTTTGTCAATCTCGGTCATGGTGGAGACGACATGGCAGCAAAGAGCTAGAATGTTAAGGATGTAAGCAACGTACGGCTGTGGCTGTTTGGGCCCGACAAGACAGCTCTTTCATGGCAGCGGACTCGCTACCGGCGGGCGGGCCAAAGAGATCACGCAATTTCTGCTTACATAAGTCCCAGCTGGTCAGCTCTTCTTCATGTATGTCAAACCAAACGCATGCTGGCCCTTGGGGATAAAAGAGGTTTGCGAGCATCACCGTGGGGTCCCATCGGTTGTGCGCTGCAACTCGTTCGTAGAGGCCAAGCCACTTTTCCACGTTCTCGTTGGACTTGCCCGAAAGAGTCCCAGGGTCACGGGGGTGAGTCACACAAGACAGGTCTTTCATGGCAGTGGACTTTCTACCGGCAGGCGGGCCAAAGAGGTCGCGCAATTTCTGCTTACATAAGTCCCAGATGGTCAGCTCTTCTTCATGTGTGTCAGACCAGTGCATGCTGGCCCTTGGGGACAGAATTGAAGGTTTGCGAGCATCACCATTGGGTCCCATCGGTTGCGCGCTGCAACTCGTTCGTAGAGGTCAAGCCACTTTTCCACGCTCTCGTTGGACTTGCCCGAAAGAGTCCCAGGGTCACGGGGGTGAGTCACACAAGACAGGTCTTTCATGGCAGTGGACTTTCTACCGGCAGGCGGGCCAAAGAGGTCGCGCAATTTCTGCTTACATAAGTCCCAGATGGTCAGCTCTTCTTCATGTGTGTCAGACCAGTGCATGCTGGCCCTTGGGGACAGAATTGAAGGTTTGCGAGCATCACCATTGGGTCCCATCGGTTGCGCGCTGCAACTCGTTCGTAGAGGTCAAGCCACTTTTCCACGCTCTCGTTGGACTTGCCCGAAAGAGTCCCAGGGTCACGGGGGTGAGTCAGGACGACTGAGTGTTGCGGCGTCGGGGATGCTGACGGTGCCAGTGCTGGCGCCATGTTTGATCCAGAGGTCTGGTCGTCGGTGGGCATTGTACAGCGGTTGATTGCAAGTCTGCTGCGGAGTTCCTCTTTGTGCGCTACCCCGCACCTCTCACCAAAATGAAACGGGCACAGGGATACGCGTCTAATGGGAGTGTATTTTGCAACGGGGAGATTAGCCGGTAGCGCACACAACCCTTTCTTTGATCTTCCCCCTGTTGCAAGTCACGCGAGCTCCAAATGTGCTGCACATTGCAGTGGCTGCTTGTGCGGCAAGTGAGACCTCTAGCTTTCCTCACCACGTAGCAACGTGCTGTTTGAGCTGCCCCATTGGCAGTCGCAGTTGTTGAAGCACTGGAGAAGATGCAGACGGCTGTCCGTGGCTCAATGGGATCGCTCTCTCAGGTCATATGCCACAGGTCCTACGGCCAGTGTTGTTTGATGTTGTAGGCTTCCTTTTGTTTCGTGAAAATTCTGGTGTTGCACTGTGACTTGTAGGGTGTCCACGGGGGTTCTCCCACGCTCAAGGAACAAAGGACACAGTTCACCGCAGTGCAAACCAACAGTAGGGCATTTATTTGCACCTTCTACACATAGTCAGCACGCTAGTCGAACTATACAAACCAGGCATGCTAATGTAATACCCCACGCGTAATCGATGACATTGGACTCACCGCAGCAGCATACCGAGCGAGTAGTGTTCGCCCATGCCGGAACAGTAAGCCTGTATTGCTCGCGAGATAAGTCGCGCGAACCGAGGCGCAATCGGCGATCGGGAGAGGCATCCGCGGAATCGTCCCAGCGAAGCTAATCGCGACCGCGCGCGCGAGCATCGCCCGCGCGCGACGACGTCCCAAGGCCAAGAGAGTGAGGATCATTCCCCGTCCGCGGGCCCGCGAATCCTCGCCGCCAGGTAGCGCTACCGCGGGAACACCAGCGCCATCCTCAGCGCAGCGGTGTGCATGACGATGACGTCACGTCTCGTGCCCCGCGGGAAAGTGACCTTAGAGGAGCTTTGAGGAAACGCGAGTGCCACGCGATAGAAACTCATCAGGGGATGTCAACATTCCCACAGACTTCAGCGCTCTTGCGGCACCACCGCGTGGGTTTTGATGAGAACTTCGGAAGATGTGCACCCATCCTTTCTTGGGGAGTCGTAATGTGGGAGAACGGCCTTGTGGATACCGGGTGATTTTCTGAGTAGCTGTTTTGCAGCATTGGCACTTCTTACCATGGCACCCTTTCATTGCGGTCAGTATGGGCTACTAGTTATGTGACGTGATCCCTCATAATTGACGAATGTGCTGAACTGCGCCGATGCAAACTGGGGACCATTCTTCGATCGTATAACAGCTGGTGAAACAAAGTCATATGGTGAGTGCGCGTGGTATATTCTCTGGCGTGGTAACAGCTGGTGAAACAAAGTCATATGGTGAGTGCGCGTGGTATATTCTCTGGCGTGGTACGCTTCAACTTCATGAATTAACAAGCGTGAATAATTATCCGCCAACTTAGTTATCTCCTTTATTGCGAAACAGATCATTTGCCGTCACTTCCCATCGGTGTTTTGGAAGTAGGGTGTGTATAAAGGTTGGGTGTCTGGTTTGCGGAGCCCTTGACTGGCGGTGCCCTTGACTGGCTTGACACATAGTTCTCGATGCCTCGCCTCCAGACTGACTGGCTCTTCCAACACTCTGATGACCAGCATGCAAATGTTCCAGCGCATAACTTTCCATGGTCAGTGGATGACAATGCGACTGCCTTTGAGTGGAACATGATCCAGCGGCGTCATCCCGAGGGCGATTCCTGCATACATCTGCACGTCAAAGTACAATGGCTCTTGTTTGGGTTCGTGGACGTGCAGTAGTGTCTGACCTTAGCTAACACGGGATAATTCGTTTTCGTTGCCTTTGTCTTCTCTTGGATGGCCTTTAGAGCCACGCAGAAGTTCCACAGTAAGCCCTGTGGGCCCTATGATGGCCTTGTTGAGAATCCTTGGGCTGCTACTGTCTTGTTTCTTTGTGTGGTTTTCTTGAGGCGATATCTGCTATGCGGTTTGCCCTGCCATTGCTATTGGTACTGGTTTAGTCAAGCTCCAGCAGCCTCATTCGGAAATGTTGTAGACATGGATTTACTTCATGAAGGTGGCCTGACGACAGCCGCGCCAGTAGCGACCTGTGATCTGTTTCCACATAAAACTGCAAAACTAGCAGGTATGAGTGGAGATGCTCGTGGGCCCGTGTGACTGTCAGTATTTCTTTCTGTATCTGAGAAAACCTTGTGTGTTTGTGAGAAGTATCTTGAGGCATTCGAAACTAGCCTTGGTTCTTCTTCGAAACGGCCATAGGGCAGACATTCTGTGGCCTCTTCGGCGTTTCTGATGACACCCATTCTTTCCAAACCAAGTGAGAGTGAGAGTGAGAAATAAGGAAGGGAAGGCAGGGATGTTAACCAGTCATGAGTCCGGTTTGCTACCCTACACTGGGGGATGGGAAAAGGGGAATAAAAGTAAAGAGAACCAAGTTTGCCACTAAACATCGGAGGAGGTGCTTGCCTCCACTGCTCTGAATTCTAGGAGGCTTGACAAGACATCCGAGGTATTGACTGCATGTCCGGGAAACGCGTCATGCAGCTATACGGTCGCGTAAATTTCTAGCCGTAAATTTCAGCGCGGTGCCGTCCATTTATAACCGAATGGCTGGTGTTACCCTAATGAAGTACCAGGTTAACATTCCCGAACTCGCTATTCGGCGAAAAATAGCCCGACTCACCCTGTTCCATAAACTTTTTATCACAACACCAACATTCCTAAGTGGTTTGTTAAACCCCCCTCAATACATATCACACAGAATTGATCACCTACAAAAAGTTCATGTTCTTTGTTGCCGAACCGTAAACTACTCGCATGCATTCATGCCAAGAACAACATCCGAATGGCATCGACTGCCACAATCAGCCACCGCTATCGACACATCACGCTTTAAAATGTTCTTGCAAAATCTGTTTTGACTTTCATCCTCCTTTTTCATTTGTATGTAGTCTCTTATTCTCTGGTTGCCTTTCACTTAATGTTTACCTTGTTTTAGTTCATCAACTGAACGACATGCGTCATCCTAATCGCTACATTCTTTTTTTTTCTTTTTGATAACATCTTTGGCACGTTATATATGTGTATATTTGTGTGGATTGTTCAGTCTATCTTCTATCTTCTTTTTTTCATTTTGACATGTAACATGCTCCTCCCCTCTGAAATGTGCAAACCCTGACGGTAACTAAACAAATAAATAAATGAACAGTTAAGCGATTGCCAGCTCCGAGTAACTGTTTACTTGGTTGCATCAAGTTGCTCACCAGTTGCTTGTGGTAGAGGCTCGACGGAATGGTAGTTACGCCTGTGCCAGTATCGGAATTTAGTTTCATGGCCTACCTGCTGAGCAATGACCCCACTTTTAAAGCGTGACCTGTTATGGGATCGCTACCATGACCGAAGCTGGTGGCCATAGTGTCTGGAACCACCGCCACCCGTGTCCATAACCGCTGTCACCTTGAATGCTTCAAGATAACCTCCATGCCTGTGGGGGCATGAACCCAGCTCGATAGGGGTGGTGTCACTAAAGCCCTCACATATTCTCAAAACATGGTTGAGGACTGTGTTCTCAGCCACAACCCTGATCTGTAATAGACGTCTTTCAGGTCATCATATTGTCACGTGGTAGTGATGCACACAGCACTCAAGGCGAAGCACGAGGACTCAAGTGATGTCAGGCGAACTGATTATTCGGCGAACTTGTTGTTGTTGTTTTATGGGGTTTAACGTCCCAAAACCAGTTCTGATTATGAGAGACGCCGTAGTGGAGGGCTCCGGAAATTTCGACCACCTGGGGTTCTTTAACGTGCACTGACATCGCACAGCACACGGGCCTCGACATTTCGCCTCCATCGAAATGCAGCCGCCACGGCCGGGATTCGATCCCGCGACCCTCGGATCTGCAGCCGACTACCTTAGCCACTAGACCACCGTGGCAGGGCTATTCGGCGAACTTGTGCCCAGGAAAACAAAGCCAATGACAATAGCGATGTGAACAGTCGTCGGTCGACGGAAAGACTGACAAGTGGCGTACTGCGCCGGCTTTTACACACGCGTCATAACGCATTCTCGCATTCTCTCTGGAGTTCCAGAAGTTACTGAAATATGCGCGTCAAGCATGCAAAGTTTCAAGGATGGTCGACACGGTTCCAGAGGTGGCATGCAAGATAAACGCGGCCTGCGTTGCGCTTAACAGAAAGTGATAACAGTGCTCCCCGCAAACAATCAAAACGAGCGCGCGTGTCACTGGGAAGTGATGAACGGCTTTACACATAAACCAAAACAACCGCACGTGTCACTACCCCCCTCTGAAAAAGCATCGTCCCGATGCTGAAGACAGAACATGAAAGTGAGAGTACATGCAATGAATTACGTTAGCCATGCGTCACAGTTAATCAGCGCGCGTAATAAGGTTTAAGTCGCACGATGTGTACAACTTCAGGTCGTGCACGCCGCCATTGGGATGGTGAAGAGCCATCGGGCACGACCTCATAGTCCAGTTCACCACGACGTCGGACTACCTTGTAGGTTCCAAAGTAGCGCCGCAAGAGCATCTCACACAGTCCCCGTGGTGGTATCGGCGTCCAGACCCAGACAAGTTCGCCGGGTTGGTATTCGGTGTGGCGTCGTCGAAGGTTGTAGTGACGCCTGTCGACCGTCTGCTGGCTCTTTATACGAAGGCGGTCTAGCTGCCGAGCTTCTTCGGCACGATCCAGGTAGCTGGCGACGTCGAGGTCTTCGTCGGTGCCGACCGGTAGCATGGCGCCCAGCGTCGTTGTTGGGCTCCGTCCGTAGACAAGCTTGTATGGAGCAAGCTTCGTCGTTTCTTGCACGCCCGTGTTGTACGCGAAGGTCACATACGGAAGTATGGCGTCCCACGTCTTGTGTTCCACGTCGACGTAAATGGCCAGCATGTCGGCGATGGTCTTATTTAGACGCTCGGTGAGGTCATTCGTCTGCGGGTGGTATGCGGTGGTTCGGCGGTGGTTCGTGTGACTACCTCAAGATCGCCTGAGATAGGTCAGCCGTAAAGGCCGTACCTCTGTCGGTGATGAGGACCTACGGGGCTCCGTGACGCAGAACGATGTTCTCAGTGAAGAACTTGGCGACCTCGGCTGCAGTGCCCTTGGGTAAGGCCCTTGTTTCGGCATAACGGGTGAGGTAGTCAGTCGCTACGACGATCCATTTATTGAGTAAGGTAGCTTGTTGGGCGTGTTGGTTCATGGCGTGTAAAAAAAAAGAAAGCAGTGTCAGCAGAATCGTCGGAAAGGAAAAACGTCGTAGTCATACCATATTTACTTGGCTTGTCGCACAACCTTAAGCGTGTGGCCACAAAGAACGGAGTAACCCTAGTGTTCTCAGCGCCCAGCAAACTGGCAAAGCTATGCAGGAGGATCACTGGAGAGAGGAAACTTCCAATTATTCCAATTTATTGCCGGAAGTCGGCGTCGGGAACGGCCCCAGTAAGTCCATGCCGATTTGCTGGAACGGCCGTCGAGGTGGTTCGATGGGTTGCAGAAGTCCGGCTGGCCAAGTTCTCGGCGTCTTGCGTCGCTGACAATCTCTGCATGTCTTTACGTAATGGGCGACCTCGGCTGTGAGGCGAGGCCAATAGTACTTCTCTTGTATTCTTGATAGTTGGCGGGAAAAACCAAGATGTCCGGCTGTCGGGTCGTCGTGTAAAGCTTCCAGAACCTCTGGACGTAACGCTGAAGGCACCACGAGGAGGTGGTCGGCGCGGAGCGGAGATAAGTTCTTCTTCAGGAGAACGTTGTTGCGCATGAAAAACGAAGCCAGTCCACGTCGGAATACTTTCGGCACGGCGGCGGTCTTGCCTTCCAGGTAGTCCATGAGGCCCTTCAGCTCTGGGTCAGCTCGCTGACGTTCCGCGAAGTCGTCGGTACTTATTGGTCCCAAGAAAGAGTCATCGTCCTGGTCACCCTGGGGCGGCGGATCGACGGGGGTGCGAGACAAGCACTCGGCGTCGGAGTGCTTTCGTCCGCTCTTGTAGACGAAGGTGATGTCAAATCCTTGCAGTCCACCGTGTGAGGCGCCCTGATGGATCTTTCAAGTTAGCTAGCCAACACAAGGCGTGGTGGTCACTCACGACATTGAAAGGCCTGCCGTACAGGTAGGGGCGGAACTTTGATGTAGCCCAGATGATGGCAAGGCATTCCTTTTCTGTGGTGGAATAATTGGCTTCTGCCTTCGAAAGTGACCGGTTAGCATAACTGATGACCCTTTCAAGTCCGTCGGTCCTCTGCACGAGCACGGCGCCGAGCCCTGTGCTGCATGCGTCCGTGTGAATTTCGGTGTCGGCTTTTTCGTCGAAGTGTGCGAGTATTGGCGGCGTTTGCAGGCGTCGTTTTAGTTCTTGAAATGCCTCGACTTGCGGCGTTTCCCATTTGAAGTCGACGTCGGCCTTCGTAAGGTACGTCAGCGGCTCGGCGATCCGCGAAAAGTTGTTGACAAAGCGCCTGTAATAAGCGCAGAGGCCAAGAAATCGGCGTACTGCCTTCTTGTCGGTGGGTGGAGGAAAGTCGGCGATCGCAGCTGTTTTCTGCGGATCAGGGCGTACTCCCGACTTGCTGATAACGTGGCCAAGGAACAATAGCTCCTCGTAGGCGAAGTGGCACTTTTCCTGCTTCAGGGTAAGTCCGGAGGCTTTGATTACCCGAAGAACAGCTTCAAGGCGCCGGAGGTGTTCGTCGAAGCTGGAAGCAAATACGACTACGTCGTCCAAGTAGACGAGGCAAGTCTGCCACTTCAAGCCTGCCAGTACTGCGTCCATGTCCTTAAACTCGAACAGGCCGTCTGGTGTTATGAAGGCAGTCTTCTCTCGGTCTCTCTCGTCTATTTCGATTTGCCAGTAGCCGGTTTTGAGGTCCATCGACCAAAAATACTCTGCGTTGTAGAGTCTATCCAAAGCATCGTCTATCCTTGGGAGAGGACACACGTCTTTCTTTGTGATCTTGTTCAGGCGACGATAATCGACGGAAAAACGTCGGGTTCCATCCTTCTTCACTAACACCACGGGTGATGCCCACAGACTCGTAGACGGCTGAATGATGTCGTCACGCAGCATTTCGTCGACTTGTTGCTTGATGGCCTCGCGTTCCCGTGCCGAAACTCGGTAGGGGCTCTGGCGGAGAGGACGGGCATATTCGACGGTTATCATGCGATGTTTTGCGAGAGGGGTGTGACGAAGCCTCGATGACGACGAGAAGCAGTCCTTGTATTGCTGTAGTAAGCCCTTGAGCTCCTTTTGTTTCTGCCTGGAAAGGTCTTGATTGACGTCGAAAACGGGCGCTTACACTGCGGTCGTCGTTGCGGGTCCGCGAGAATCGGTGAGGGCGAAGGCATTGCTTACTTTCACAAATTCAGTCAGGTGCACTACCGTTCGTACCCCTATTCAGGTGCCTATATTCGTTGCTGAATTCGTCAACATTACCTTGGCTTCGCCGTTATGAAGCTTGCCTAGGCCTCTTGCGACGCACATCTGACGGGTTAGGAGCAAGTGCTGGTCGCCTTCAATGACGCCTTGTAAGTTGCTAGGGGCTTTGGTGCCGATGGAAATGATGACGCTGGGCAGTGGCGGGACGGTTACCTGCTCTTCTGTCACATTCAACGCATGATAGGCGTCGTTGCAGTTGACGGCGTTGCATTATCCGTGGACAGCGTGATTGACCTGGATCTTAGGTCAATAACTGCGCCGTGCTGGTCCAGGAAATCCATGCCTAAAATATCGTCTCGCGAGCATTGGTGCAGGACCACAAAACTCACCGAATATGTCTGGCTGTCAATCGTCACTCTTGCCGTGCAGGTCCCGTTCGGGTATCTGGTCTTTCCCAGGCGGTCTTAACCTTCCTGAGCTTGGCGGCGAACGGACCGCTGATGACAGAGTAGTCGGCGCCGGTGTCGACTAGGGCGGTGACGCTGTGGCCGTCGATAATCCCGTCGAGGTCGGTGGTTCGTCGTCTGGCGTTCCGGTTAGGTCGGGCGTCGGATCACGGCTGCGTCGGCTTGGTCCGGCGCTGCTATGTCGCGTCGGCGGCGAGGCTTTCTCGGGAAGACTCTGGTCAGGCGGCGTGCTGCGACTACGTCGGGAGGGTTCGTGCGTCGTGGTCGTCGTCATCGGCGGCGGCGGCGGATCTTCGGCATTGCGTCGTGCAGCAACCGCACCTCCATCGGTTGCTGCCTTTAGTTTCCCGGATAGGGGCTTGGAGATAGGCCCCCGTTGGAGCCGGTGTACTGGCGGCGATCAGGGGAGACGTAGCGGCCAGGCGAAGGTGAACGGGACGGTCGTCGTCGTTGCCAATGTGATCCGGCGAGGTAGTCGGCGATGTCGCGAGGTCGCTCACCTGGGCGCGGACGCGGCGCGTTCACGTCGAAGCCACGCAGTCCCATCTCACGGTACTGGCAGTAGCGGTAGGTGTGCCCGGCTTCGCCACAGTGGTAGCATAGTGGGCGGTGGTTCGGGGTGCTCCAAACCTCAGTTTTCCTCGTCGCGCGCTGGACTACTGGCGAGCGGGATGGTGTCAGAGGTGGCGGCGGTGGCTGGCGACGAAACTGCGGAGGCGTGGCGTTCTGGCGTGGACGAGGAGCGGCGGCAGGTCGGCGTGCAGCAGCGGCGTAGGTCATCGCCTCCGGTTGGGGTGTCGGTGGTTCGGGAACACTCAGCGAGCACTGTACCTCCTCGCGAACGATGTCCTTGAGGGAGGCGACTTGGGGCTGAGACGACGAAAACATACGGCGCAGTTCCTCGCGAACAATAGCCCTTATGGTCTCGCGTAGGTCGTCGCGGCCGAGTCCTTGGACTTCAGCGATGTCTGGGCACATTCGGCGATTGTATTGCCGGGTGCGCATCTCGAGGGTCTTCTCAATGGTTGTAGCCCCCGGAGAGGAACTCTTGAACCGTCTTTGGCGGGTTTCTGATCAGTCCAGCGAAGAGCTCCTGCTTCACTCCTCGCATAAGCAGGCGACCCTTCTTGTCCTTAGGCATGTCGCTGTCGGCGTGGCGGAAAAGTCGCGTCATCTCCTCCGTAAAGATTGTTACATTTTCGTTGGGGAGCTGTACCCGAGTGTCAAGCAGTGATGCGGCTCTTCCCTTCCGCACGACGCTTGCAAAGGTGGGCAGGAAAGCAGGCGGAAGTCTTCCCAGGTTCGAATCGTTGACTCACGGTTCTCGAACCAAGTCCTTGAAATACACATGACGCAGCTTATCGTCGGGGTCCCACTTGTTGAGGGCTGCAACGCGGTCGTAGATGTCCAGCCAGCTTTCCGGGTCCTCGTATGACTATCCGCGGAAGGTAGGCGGCACTCTGGGCTTGTTGACGACCACGGTTGCCGGGGACCTTGCTTCCGTCATCGTTGATGCCGGTTTCGTTGCAGCCCTTGTTTTCTTGTCCTTGTCGGGGAGCGGCAGGTATTCTGGCGGGAGTCGTTGTCTACGGCTAGCACGAAGGACCGGGTTGGAGTCGTCCTCTTGGCGGCTTGGGCTTGGCTCACGGCTGGACGGGGGTGTACGGTACATGGACCGAGAAGCACCTCCACCAGATGTCGCGTGGTAGTGACGCACACAGCACTCAAGGCGAAGCACGCAAGACTCAAGTGATGTCAGGCGAACTGTTTATTGGGCGAACTTGTGCCCAGCAAAACAAAGCCAATGACAATAGCGGCGTGAACAGTCGTCGGTCGACGGAAAGACTGACAAGTGGCGTACTGCGCCGGCTTTTACACACGCGTCATAACGCGTTCTCGCATTCTCTCTGGAGTTCCAGAAGTTACTGAAATATGCGCGTCAAGCATGCAAAGTTTCAAGGATGGTCGACACGGTTCCAGAGGTGGCATGCAGGATAAACGCGGCCTGCGTTGCGCTTAACAGAAAGTGATAACAGTGCTCCCCGCAAACAATCAAAACGAGCACGCGTGTCACTGGGAAGTGATAACGGCTTTGCACATAAACCAAAACAACCGCACGTGTCAATATGTTGCCACCCACGAGCTGTCTTTCATGAACAAGGACGCAGAAAAAGACGACGAAGATGAAGAGGACCAAGAAGAGGGAAAAGAAGAAAAAGAAGACGAAGAAGACAAAACAGGAGACGAAACGCAAGACGACAAAGGAGAAGACGAAACAATAGAGGATAGGAAGCAGGATAAGACCAAAAAGAACAAGAAGGAGACGAAGAACGGGAGGAACCAGAGGAGGAAAAATTTGGCAGATCCCACGTGCAGTGGGAATCAAGGGAATGCGAAGCACGCATCAGGAACGTAAAATGAATTTGCATTGTTGTCTCGCTATACCGAGTTTGGTACATATGAAGTTAACGAAACGGCCGCAAGAGCACCAAGGCTGTAGCATGCAAACCATGCCGCTCATGCACGCATCTCATGATTCTAACGTTATGACTTGTCATTTACGTTCGTCATGCAGTCGTGTTGTGCCATAGCAATTTTGGTATACATCCCTTTAAGGAAACGAGTGGCATGTAGATCATGCCGCTAATGACATGCATGTCACGATTTTCATGTTAGATCTGTCATTTATGATCGTCATGCAGTCATGTTGTGCCAAACCAATTTTCGTATAGGCTCCGTGCAGTCGAGTTTTCCATGTGCCACATCAGCGCCAGAATGCACTGCCTGGCGGAGAGAAGAAGCAAAATTGGGCAGACTGTGACAGGAAAATACGCGAACGCGATGCCCGTGACCGCTCATCCCACCTTCTTTCGTTTTATTTCCTTTGAGACGCGCGCTCCAAACCTGCGGCAAACTGTTCCACAGGGCGACGCCGCGAGCGTTCGTTTGGTTCGCAGCACGCCCGGAAAGCAGCGAAGAGATGCGCGCGTCGCTGTCGCCTCGGTTTCCACCGTGCGCGCGCGTCTCATACGTGCGACCGAGGCGGCCAATGTCAGAGATACTGAGCCGTCCGACGAGAACTACATAGCGCCCTCTGGTCAGTAGACGGACCCCATACAACCCATTCACGAAACGGCAGTATAGCGCTAGGACCATGGCATGTAAATCATGCCGGTCATGACACGCGTGTCACGATTCTAATGTTATGACCTGTCATTTACGTTCGTCGTGCTGTCGTGTTGTGCCATAGCAATTTTGGTATACATCCCATTAACGAAATGCCTGGCATGTAAATCATGCCGCCCATGACATGCATGTTATGGTTTTCACATTATGACCTGCCATTTATGTCCGTAATGCAGTCATATTGTTGCATACCAATTTTCCTATACATCCCACTAACGAAACGGCCAAGAGAGCACCAAGACCGTGGCATGTCAATCATGTCGCTCATGACATGCATGTCATGATTTCCATGTTATGACCTGTCATTTACGTTCGTGATGCAGTCATCTTGTGGCATGCCAATTTTCGTATACATACCGTTAACGAAACGCGTGGCATGTAAATCATGTCGCCCATGACATGCATATCACGATTTTCATGTTGTGACCTGCCATTTATGTTCGTCAGGCAGTCATGTTGTGGCATACCAATTTTCGTATACATCCCATTAACGAAACGGCCAGGAGAGCACCAAGACCGTCGCATGTAAATCATGCCACTCATGACATGCATATCATGATTTTCATGTTACGACCTGTCATTTATGTTCGTCTTGTAGTCATGATGTGGCATACCAATTTTCGTATACATCCCATTAACGAAACGGCCAGGAGAGCACCAAGACCGTCGCATGTAAATCATGCCACTCATGACATGCATATCATGATTTTCATGTTACGACCTGTCATTTATGTTCGTCTTGTAGTCATGATGTGGCATAGCAATTTTCGTATACATCCCATTAACGAAACGGCCAGGAGAGCACCAAGACCGTCGCATGTAAATCATGTCACTCATGACATGCATGTCATGATTTTCATGTTATGACCTGTCATTTATGTTGGTCATGTAGTCATGATGTGGCATACCAATTTTCGCATACATCCCATTAACGAAACGGCCAGGAGAGCACCAAGACCGTCGCATGTAAATCATGCCACTCATGACATGCATATCATGATTTTCATGTTATGACCTGTCATTTATGTTCGTCCTGTAGTCATGATGTGGCATACCAATTTTCGTATACATCCCATTAACGAAACGGCCAGGAGAGCACCAAGACCGTCGCATGTAAATCATGTCAATCATGACATGCATGTCATGATTTTCATGTTATGACCTGTCATTTATGTTCGTCATGTAGTCATGATGTGGCATACCAATTTTCGCATACATCGCATTAGGGAAACGGCCAGGAGAGCACTAAGACCGCCGCATGTAAATCATGTCACTCATGACAGTGCATGTCATGATTTTCATGTTATGACCTGTCATTTATGTTCGTCATGTAGTCATGATGTGGCATACCAATTTTCGCATACATCCCATTAGGGAAACGGCCAGGAGAGCACTAAGACCGTCGCATGTAAATCATGTCACTCATGACATGCATGTCATGATTTTCAAGTTATGACCTGTCAGTTTATGTTCGTCATGTAGTCATGATGTGGCATACCAATTTTCGTATACATCCCATTAACGAAACGGCCAGGAGAGCACCAAGACCGTCGCATGTAAATCATGCCACTCATGACATGCATATCATGATTTTCATGTTACGACCTGTCATTTATGTTCGTCTTGTAGTCATGATGTGGCATACCAATTTTCGTATACATCCCATTAACGAAACGGCCAGGAGAGCACCAAGACCGTCGCATGTAAATCATGTCACTCATGACATGCATGTCATGATTTTCATGTTATGACCTGTCATTTATATTCGTCATGTAGTCATGATGTGGCATACCAATTTTCGCATACATCCCATTAGGGAAACGGCCAGGAGAGCACTAAGACCGTCGCATGTAAATCATGCCACTCATGACATGCATATCATGATTTTCATGTTATGACCTGTCATTTATGTTCGTCCTGTAGTCATGATGTGGCATACCAATTTTCGTATACATCCCATTAACGAAACGGCCAGGAGAGCACCAAGACCGTCGCATGTAAATCATGCCACTCATGACATGTATATCACGATTTTCATGTTATGACCTGTCATTTATGTTCGTCATGTAGTCACGATGTGGCATACCAATTTTCGTAAAGATCCGATTAGCGAAACGGCCAGGAGAGCACAAAATCGTAGGCGGCTAGATAGATAGATAGATAGATAGATAGATAGATAGATAGATAGATAGATAGATAGATAGATAGATAGATAGATAGATAGATAGATAGATAGATAGATAGATACGCTCAAACTCGCCGAAGTTCGCTAAGAAATGCTTCGCATTTAAAAGATGTGGTTGATCCCTTTATCATAGGAATCGGTATAACACGAAAGTAAAACAACTCTTCGCACATAAGCGGCAATCTGGAGAATCGAGGCGCGGGAGATGGGTTAGGTAGTCTGGACATGTGAACCCCTTGCATGCACACATCAGCGGCACCTCGATACTGTACAGGGATTCTCGAGTTTCACACAAGCGAAAGGTCTCGAACGACTCACATTTCTCCGGATATACTGCATTGAATGCGCGAGCGCCGTGCGAAATCTTGCCAGAAATCAGGAGCATTCGCAAACGGTGAAATCTTGCAAGCGAAACTGAAGTGTTTGTCAGCGGATCATTTCAATACAGCAAGACTGACAGAGAAGAATGAGAGCATGCAGCAAAATTGAGTATAAGCTGCTTCTGTGCTGTGTTCTCTGCACAGGCCCTAAGATTTCATGGCCAGGGTCTTGTTTGTAAGTTGCGCAAGTATACCGCTTCTAGAAACGCTTGGTATGCACTCCTTTGTTGTGCTTCTCGGAAGCGGGCAAGCAAACAGCAACCAAATGTCCCGCTTTGCCGAAAGCACTGCATGTCGCACCGTTTGCTAGCGCGTTGTTGAGCGACACTGTTTGCGCATCACCGTTGTCTCATCGGCCTGTTTTTTTTTTTTCTTCAAGAGTTTTGATTTGGCTTTCGTCTTCTTTGCCATTAATTGCGCATGGAGCCTTCTCTGCTCCATAGTTTCCGAATTCCACGCAGCGGTGACAGCGTCTTCCAGCGTGAGCTCGGTGTTCGTTGAGTGGCAGCTCTTCGCTTAATTGCGTGCTCACAAGACCGCCCACTAGCTTAACGCGGATCAATTTTTTCACGCCGCCGTACTCACGGGTTTCCGCTTGTCTGAAGAGTTCGGTGACGAGCATATCGACTGTCGTGCTCCTGTTGCTCCCTGCTGTTACACATAGCACGCTCGACCGCCGCGGTGGTGCAGCGGTTACGGTGCCCGGCTACAACCCAAAAAATAGTCATGGGTCCCCAGCTAGCACACAAAGGATTTATGACGTCTTCGAAAATAATATCCGAGACGTTAATGACGTCGCAGACAGGCACGCGTAGGAAGCGTTAGTCTATGATGCGTCCTATATCTCGTCTAATGTGCGGCTTGTCGCACATAAAAAGGGTGTGTCGTATACGTCTTCGAAACGTCTTCAAAAAGCTGGTCTTTTCGAGGGCTTAGAGGAGACTCCAATAATCCCATTCTACGGTATTTCTGAATCCGTTTAAGGATTTACCAAAGACGTCATGAAAAAGCTGTTCCAGAAACGTTAGCCGTAATTTGAAAAATAAGCAGGATTCGTGCTCTGGAACGGGGCGGGCCCACCAAAATTTTGATCTGGTTGCCACTTTCGGAATATATAAATGTAAATCTGACCTTAGAGCTAAGACCTTGGGGGCTCAAGTGACCCCAAGGCATTTCTTGTCGCCCCCCCCCCCCCTAGGGCATTAACTGTGGTTCTGAAAGTGTCAACGAGACAATAATTTTAGGGGCCACCCCCGATCAGTGGACGCCGTCCCTGCCTTATGGTAGTAGCTGCGACCTCCTATGTTACCAGCTGCACTATAAGATTTTCGGTGGTGCAGAGGGGGGATAGTTCCAGCTGTATACTTTCGTAGTCAAGTCCTAGGAAGAAGTCCTCGCGTCACAATTGCCTGGAACTCGCTTTTTCTGGTTGGTCAAAGCATCAGCATTGCGTGCAACAGAGCAATAATAGTGCAGTAAAACAGCCACACATTCGTCTGCAAGGGATTCGTCAGTCTTGGCATTTCAGTCACAATTAGTTGTCATGCATACAAAAATCAATGTAGCATGTACTTTCTAGAGTATCAAGCAAATCTACCAAAAATAGTAATGAGTTATCTTTCCACAGTGCAGGACCGACAGTTTCTTGGCATGCGGCCTAACAAGGAGGCCCTTGTTCCAATGATCACGAAGTGAAAGCACTGCTACATCAACATTTTATTGAGAAACTAACTTGTGCAAGTCTAAAAAAAATAAGAAAATGAGAAATGCGAGAAAAATGAAACCACAAATATTCAAAAGGGATTGCAGAAAAGATAATTTAAATATATTTGGGACTTCTTACCGATTAGAGGCTTACGTAAAGAGCACTAGTAGCTACGCAGTAATCAACAGCCAAACGACTGTGCGCTTTTCAGCATGAGAGCAGCGCATCCTGTGATATGAGCACAGACAGAACAATGGATGACTCTGTGATAGCCTCTTTCAACCATGTTATGCAGTATCTTCGCCACATGAAATCAGTGAATATAAACTAAAAGAACTCCATTATGACTCGCATATGAAAGTGAAAATTTGCCTAGGACATCAATTGATGTACGGAGGCAAGCTTTAAAAGACAACCAGAAGCATCAATTATATGACAATGAATACTGACCAAAGTGACCTTCAAAAGAAGTAGCGCATGAAATATTAACAAAATGGGCATAATGAGCAACATCACAATCCAGTGCACATTCTGTCACAGCGAGCAACGTTCCATCGAAGCAACCTCACTTTCATAATGAAGCTACATACTCACGTACTTGAAGTCGAATACACTGGAGGCGGTGTTGAGGGCGATCAAAAAAATGCCATATTCTCACTGACATATACAATATACAAATATGGCTCTCTGCAAAGCACTGTATTACGCACATCTATGCAAATCTGACATGAACGGCTATCAGACTGGCATCATTTGGAAACCAAAAAAAAATTGCCACACCGCATGAAGTTACTCCTAACGAGGACTTCAAATAACCATCAGGCCTACATGTGCAGGATCAAGCTGAGAGTCTCCTAATATTATCGTGTTTCACATTAAAAAAACTGTTACACTATACCTAGTCATTAAACAAAACACTTCGAATGGCCAACTCCTTTGGGCGTGCAACATCTACCAAACGCGCAACTAGTTCACGTTCACAGTCATCAAAAACTAGTTGTAGCGTCGAGGCTTACTGCAGCTGATGAACACAATCCTACTGGCATATGACACGTTGAAACTGCCGTCGTGAAAATGCTTTCGACGTAGAACCGCGGTGGGGCCGTGGTAGAACGCAGTTGGTGCACTGGACCAGGTTTTTCCTGCGAACCGATTAAACTGCATGTATTTCTCAAAAAAAGAAAAATGGGACCATTATTTCCTCTGAAGCTGTTCTGCAACTGGGTTTTGTGGAGCGAAATTTAAAATGCATTGCACCCTTTATAGGAAGAGCTCATAATATCCTGCAACGTGCAATAGAGGAACACTCAAAATGAATTTTCATCGAGTGCCTGCTGCCTTTGAACTGCTGCCTGCACACATATATATATATATATATATATATATATATATATATATTATATATATATATATATATTATATATATATATATATATATATATATATATATATACAATATATATATATATATATATATATATATATATATATATATATATATATATATATATTGCAGTGAAGAAAGTCTTGGACGCCGGTAAATAATAGCAGTAAAAAGAAGACACACGTCGAAAAACACAATGTATTCTTTACGTTTCGGCCGCGGGACCATTCTGACGAAGGCCGGTCCCGCGGCCGAAACGTAAAGAATACATTGTGTTTTTCGACGTGTGTCTTCTTTTTACTGCTGTATATATATATATATATATATATAACACTCGCAGGATTTCATATACATGAATACCCAGTAAAGTGGACGGAGGGACCACCGCCTTCGTAGCTCAGCGGTAGAGTATCGGACGCGATATCCGAAGGTCGTGGGTTCGGTTCCCACCGAAGGCAGGTTTTTCTTTTCGTCCGCTTTAATTCCTTTCTTCTTACCTCCAAATTACAATATCATAATTACGAATTGGAATAACTTCCCCTATGACATTCGTCTTGGTCGCGCTGCAATTTTAAGAGCATGAACCAACTAGCCCAAGTCAAAATACTGCCCCAAGATCTGTGCCCTAAATGACCGAGGGGCGGCCGGAACCCAACGCTGTCCTTCAGTATGGAAGACATGGCGGCACAAGATGGAGTTCGCAACCTTGAAGTTCTTTAACTGTCAACGGGTTCAAGCATTAGGAGGACGAGATGATCCGTGAAGGCGTCCTATAATTGAGCGGCAGTAAGTGTCGTTGCGTTGGTATGCCGCAAACGTGTCGGCGTGGAAAGAAGGACGCACATCGAGAACGGCGAGTGAAAGAACCGCTCACGATTCGTTCGCAGGCCCGCTGACGGAGCATGGTGGCAGGGGATGTCTGAAGGTGAAGGCAGCGAGCAACGGCTGAGAGCATCCGCATCATTATGCTTCTTGCGGGATTTGTACGTGACGTCGAAGTCATATTCTTGGAGACCTATATAGACGCCCAGATAGATTCTTTAATGTCGGTAGCCAGCACAAAGTGTGGTGGTCGGTAACGACAGTGAAGTGACGGCCGTGGAGATAAGGTGTAAATTTCTGTATGTCCCAAACAACGGCGAAACATTCTTGCTCAGTTATCTGCAAGTCGTTATATGCAAGTCGTTATATGCTCAGTTATATGCAAGTCGGACGCTGTCAGCGTCCGACTTGCATATGCGACAACACGCTCTTCAGAATGCCCGTGTCGTTGTAGAAGAACCTGCGCCGATTCCATGGCCACTGGCATCGGTATGTAGTAGAGTGTGCGCGGCTGTCATCGAAATGACAGAGCACCGTTCGGACGTGAGGGCGCGCTTTAAGCTGTCAAAAGCCATTTGGCACTCGTCGGACCATAGATACTTCGTTCTGGAAGAGAGGAGTCGGCGGAGCGGTGCTGCAATGACGGCAAAGTTGCGGATAAAGTGGCGGAAGTAGGACGCGAGGCCAAGACAGCTGCGCAGCTCCTTGGGGCGTTCAGGCCTTGGAAAGCGGAGGACGGCGGTAATCTTTTCGGCATCAGCCTGAATGTCGTTTTTGCTCACGAGATGGCCCAGTACTTTAATAGTTTGGCTCGCAAAGTGGCACTTCTTGGTGTTCAGCTGAAGGCCAGCTGCAGACAGACACGTGAGCACTTCGTCTAGGCTGTGCAAGTGCTGTTCGAATGTTGAAGAAAATATGACTATGTCGTCAAGGTAGCACAAACAAGTCTTCCACTTGAGGCCACGCAGCACAGTGTCCATCATTCGCTCAAAGGTTTCAGGAGCATTGCAGAGGCCGAAAGGCATGACGTTGAATTCGTAAAGTCCATTAGGTGTGGCAAAGGCAGTTTTTTTTTTCCTGGTCGGCCTCATGCATGGGGACTTACTAGTAACCCGAGCGTAGGTCAAGTCTGGAGAAATATTCCGCACCTTCTAATCAATCTAATGCGTCATCAATGCGAGGCAAAGGATATACATCTTTTCGAGTGATCTTGTTCAAGGCACGGTAACCTACGCAAAAGCGCACTGAGGCGTCGTTCTTCCATACCAGAACGACAGGTGACGACCACGGACTTGAGCAAGGGCGCATGACATTTCTCTTGAGCATGTCGTCGACGTGCTTGTCGATGATCTCGCGCTCGGTGGAAGAGACACGATACGGCCGACGGCGCACAATAGCCGGTCCATCGACATGGATGCGATGAGTTGCCGCCGAGGTCTGTCCTAAAAGAGGAGAATGTACGTCGAACGAAGACTTGTGCTTAGACAACAAAGCGAGCAATTGATCTCTGTTGCGGAGTCAGGTCCACACTTGGTACTAAGCAGGGCAGAGGCCGGAGCACTATCTAGGGTTGGGTGTTGTTGCTTCGTACTAGTGCCCACGTCCACCACAGAAACAGGCTGGATGTCGACACCGGAAACTAGAACAGCACCTTCAGGAAGCAGAATCGGCTGATTTGTCGTGATTGAGTACGGCGAGAGGGCCGTTTCGTTGATGAAGCGGACAAGACTCGACGCTAGTGCGATCTCTTTGGATAGGCAACGGGCTGACGGAGCCAGTACAACGTCACCACTGTCGATTATATCTGACGCCACCTTCAGGAGTTGCTCGTGACCAGGTGGCACCACACAATCAGATACGTTGCGAAGACGGTGACCGGACTGCGCTCCATGGTAAACGTCATCAGTCTCCCACATGTGCACGAGACGTCGGCAAAAGAAAAAGGGGGCGGCATCACAAACGAGGTCCCATCCCAGAATTAGCATATAGGCGCAGGAAGTCAGCACATCGATCTGAATGTAGTGGCGGATCCCATCAATAAAAACTCGAACGGTGCACTGTGCCGGCGGCCGAATGACAACATTATTCGCACTACGTAAAGGAGGTCCACTATAAGGTGTAGTAACCTTGCGTAGACGAGAGCACAAATCAGCCCGAATAACAGAAACAGTGGCTCCCGTGTCAACTAAAGCTTGTACGGGCACACCTTCAGCATTCACTAACAACGAATTAGCCGGGCACTCTGTAGGTATTGTGGGTTGTCCGAGCGATGCAGTTCTCCCTCCAAAAATTGCAGCACCTAGTTTTCCGAGCGGTAGTCAGAAGCGTGGGAGACCAGTTGAAGGGGCGACGTCGAAAAGGGGAAGGAGAGCGTCGGCGCCCTGGACGGTAGCTTTGAGGTGCGTCGGTTGGAGAAGGTGGTGAGAAAGAACGTGTCTGCAGGCGGCGATGGCCTTGGCTTGGAGAGGACGCCCCTTCCCTTTCGTAGATATCGTAGCTGCGGCGTTCATCCTGTTGGCGTTTCCGACAAAACCTCCACCTCGTTTGCCACAATAATAACATACCGGTCGGGACGAGCGCCAGGGTGCGTAAAATGCAGGGACTGGTGCACGGGGACAAAAAATGAAAAAAAAGGGGGGAGAAAGGGGAGAAAGAACGCGCCGTCGAGTCAGTTGGCGAGTTGGGAATCACCTTCGGTCTAGTGCGCTGCTGTACGCACGTTTGTGCAGTTTCTTTGAGCTCCTTTGAGCCTCATGGCATACGACTTTACAGTTACTTACATAAGAGGCTTAGAAAATGTAGGCGCAGACTACATGAGCCGAGCTACTACTTGACTCTCCTTGTGTACAGAGTAGCTGGCGCAGTGTCACGACTATGTGTAAATTTCATATACCAGCGTCATCTCGCCGTTGTGTATGCCGTTGCGTCGCCTCTACAGACTGCTTTTTCCGGCGACACAAGGTTCTGAAAACGTGGGGAGTGTGGTGTTGTTGGTACCATAGGTGAGACCCGGTCTACCAAATTTTTGTGTTCGCGGCAATGCGATTTCCCAGTTTTCCGGCCCCTACTTCCGTCGCGCTTCTCTCACCGCAGTTGCCACCATGATGTCGGCGAGGGACGAGCTTGCGGCTGTATGTGTTAATGCCGCCTACTTTAATAGGTTGCAAACACAAAATTCGCACTACCAGTTGTTACGGTAGCGTGGCGTGGCAAACCGTAAGAAGCGGTTGCTCGAAGTTAGAACCATGTTGACCGTCGAGGAAAGCCAGCGGGGAAGACGAGGCGACATAGAGAACAAACGAGAAACATTTAATACATTGCTACGGGTAAGCGAGGTGCTGTGATGGTTCGTGGGTCGAGGCGCTCAGACAAAACGGGACGAGGCGTACACAATGACAAAACATTTATGACAGTAGCTTGATTTACACATAAACAAATACTAGATTCGCGCAAGTCACGTTTAAATTGTTCGCTGCGTACATATTGTTTCCTCTGTGCTCAACATTCCCTCACTACATCCGCGCACGCACACCGCTCACGCTGTTTCACTCGCTCGCTGTAGGTCTTGTGGCCATGCGGCGTAGGTGCGGTGTCGCTACGGTGCCGCCGGGGTCGCAGCGCCACCCTAACCGCGTCGGTGGCCGGACAGGCGGCGCTGTGGATGTAACGCCAGGCCGCGTGGACGGCGGCAACGAGTGGACCAAGGCCTAGCCTGTGGCCACAAGCACAGGCTCCGCTAGTAGTCGCCCGAGCTCACCGAAGAACAGTGCAGGAGCCACAACGGACCGGCAGCCGTAACCGTCGCTCCCCGAGAACAGGACTCGCACCCTGAGAACAGACGGGAGCCGCAACGGACCGGCAGCCGTGACGGTCGCTCCGTCAGAGCAGGACGTCTGACTCAATGAACCGACGGGAGGTGCAACGGACCGGCAGCCGGCCCGTAACCGTCGCTCCCCGAGAACAGGACTCGCACCCGAGAACAGACGGGAGCCGCAACGGACCGACAGCCGTGACGGTCGCTCCGTCAGAGCAGGACGTCTCACTCAAGAACCGACGGGAGGTGCAACGGACCGGCAGCCGGCCCGTAACCGTCGCTCCCCGAGAACAGGACTCGCACCCGAGAACAGACGGGAGCCGCAACGGACCGGCAGCTGTCACTAACCGAGAACGGGACGTCTTGGCTGCAAGCTTCCTGTCACGGATGTCAGGCGATGTCAGGCAGGCGCGAAAATTTTTCGACCAATGGCAGGCAGCCAGTGACGTCAAAAGGTATGGAAAAGGGAATAGAATCGTTACGCGGTAGCACACCAGCTGTCTGTTTCAGCGGCTCAGGCGGCAGCTGGATGCCTGTGGCCTCCTGACAGGTGTTTGTTGTATTTAGGGGCGAAGCTCCTTAAGGCGTGGGTCGTGCGTCCCTAGTAGTAGGTAGCCACCGGCGCGTGCCTGCCGGGAGGCACGCACGCGCCGAGGGCGAGCGCGTGGCTCCCGGCACGCGCTCGCCCGCGAGAGACAACGTTGGAGCAGGCAGCGTCTCCTAGCGAGTTTCTTGATTGAGAAATACCGACTGCTCGCGTTGGAGAAGCGTTCACCGGCAACCCATATATATATATATATATATATATATATATATATATATATATATATATATATATATATATATATATATAGGCAGTGCATCTTGACTTGCAATGCAGTACCGGTGGGAGATTTCACTTGTGCATTGTGCATAGTTGAACCGTGAGGATTCGTAGCATGCGCGAGATGTTATAAAACTAGATGGCGGTACTTGTAGTCGATGATGAAAGATGCGAGATGTTATAATAGTTTGATGACATTTACTCAAGTGTTTCACATTTAAATGTGGGGCGAATTCCACGGAAGAGTTTCACGGTTTACCGATGATTCCTTCCGGAGCTTCGCCCCCACTCATCATCATTCACCCCGTGAATATGCTGTGATTTTTTTGTTACCGATTACTTACAGACCGAAGCGCACGCGCCGCTTGTTGCATATCCGCTATGCTGCAGCCTGCTGCAGCTTGGATGTAGCAGCCTTTCATATCATAAGTTAGTGTGTGTTTACAATCAAAACGAATTCTTTTCACCAGCGAATGGATCGAAATTGCGGACGCAAGCGTCTCTTGACCGCCCTTTTCAATACACCGCCGCACCACGGCAAGTATATTGTGACGATGGATCGCATTTATTTACAAGATGGAAAAATGGGTAAACTCGCGTAGCTCAGTCAAGGCAGTAGCTGGTCGCTCGAGCAACGTTCAGCTTCGTCCTCCTCGTCTGCTCTCCGCTAGCCCGTTACACTCCCCTGTCCACAGACGATGCCCACTGGGCGAGTCAGTCAGGAACCTGGTGGTAGTATGGCTTTAGACGGGCAACGTGTGTCAGCTGTGTCTTGCTAGAACGACGACCGCTACGTGTGACTGTAGAAATGACGTACGTCACATCGCTGAACTTATCCAGAATGACGAAGGGGCCGGTGTATTGCGCCAAGAACTTCTGGCAGAGACCACGTTTACGCACCGGTGTCCACAACCACACAAGGTCACCTCTTGCATACACAACGGATTGATGGCGGGCGTCGTAACGAGTCTTGGACCGTTCTTGAGATGCCAAGGTTCGGAGGCGCGCAATGCGACGGGCCTCTTCTGCGCGACAGAGAGATTCGGCAACGGAAGTTTGAATGTCCAGCGTAAATGGAAGAATAGTGTCGATATAGCTACGAGGAGAGCGAGCGTAGAGAAGATAGAATGGTGGGTACCCCGTGGTCTCGTGCTTCGCGGTGTTGTAGGCGTAAGTGATGTAAGGTAGCACTTCGTCCCAGTTCTTGTGTTTGGCATCGACATAGATGGATAACATACTCGTAAGAGTCCTGTTCGTGCGCTCTACGAGACCATTGGTTTGAGGATGATATGGTGTAGCATGGCGCAGTTGGCAAGCAGAAAGACGCAGTGTCTCCTCGACGACGTCGGCGGTGAATTGACGTCGGCGGTGAATCCTGTGTCCAGTGGAAAGGCACATCCTTTTGCAGCAAGTCAGTTAGTGGCTGTGCCTTATCCGCAAAGTTTGGAATGAAGCGACGAAAGTATGAGCACAGGCCCAGAAAACTCCGCAGGTCCCGGATAGATTGAGGCTGCTTGAAGTTGCTGACGGCGGCGACTTTCTGCGGATCCGGCCTGACGCCATTTTCGTCCACGGGGTGTCCCAATACCAAAGTTTCACGTTTGTAATGGGGTTCTTTGAGAATTAGGTGAGAACGCACGTTGCGTCTTACGATCGCAACGCGTTCAGGAATACGGCGAGGCTGTTTCCTGTGAAGACTTTATGAAAAACACGAACGAACACGAACACAGAACAAAAAAAAAAGACACTATAGGAGAAAACACTCTAACATGGAAAAAGAAAGCATGCGAACGCGCAGGAGTCCACGCAGCATAGGCAACAGTCTCACCATAGCTGATGGGCTCAAGAGGGGCGAGTCACAGAAGAGTGGGCGCGAGCTGGAGGTTGTCGCTGTGCCTGGTCGACGAAAGGTGGCCGGCACTGGTGCGGGTCAGGGACGCGGACGAGGAGGACGCCGGGCACCGGCGTCGCGACAAGCGTTGCGTCGTCGCTCGGGGCTCCGAGAAAGAGGGCAGCACTCGGGTCTACACCCGACGGTGCTGTCGGTGGCACAGGCGGCTGGTCAGGCGATCCGTGGACAGCATTGGAAGCTCAGTGCCAAGCGAAGCCATACACTTCGACTCTTGGCGGCCGCCAGGCACTCGGGACTACGCCTCGACCGTGGTCCTGGTGGAGAGCTCCCGTGCCACGTCCGCGCTGGTTGAACGCCGCCTCGCTTCTCCCTTCATGGCGCCTCGCGCCACGCTCCACGTGCCACGCTCATCTTTTCTCCTGGCGGCCGGATTTCTCCGCCTGTCGTCGTCCTCTTTACCGCCTCACGTGCAGAGCCGGCACTTCTCCGTGGCCGTTCTTTCCGTTGCGGGTTCGCCACAGCAACAAACACCACAGGCGCGCACTTCTCCCATGACACGAGCCCCCCTTTTCGATAAGTTTTTTTTTTTATAAAAAAAAAACTTCGGTTAAGTGCGCGCTTTTCGTGGACCACATTTGTCCAGCACACGGTGCACATAAATCACAGAACACACAGCACATATAGCACAACAGTTCTAACATGCAGTCCAAACTAAACAAATTCCTATCTAAAGGTTCATGCACAAAGTCCTTAAAACGATCCAGAAGTTAAAACCAAAAATTGACGACCGGTTAATCACTCGGCATCACGTAATGGCGTCCCAGACAATGCGAGCAACAACCCACACGAGCTTGTTACGTAAACAGAACAACGACGCACGTTCGCAACGCCATGCGAAAATGTTCAACACCATGGTCCGTTCGAACAGTGTTCTTGCATTGGCGCTTAGTGCAGCCCTTAAATGAACATCATCGCAATGAATACTAGGATGTTCTAGATATGCGCTTTGCCACAAGGATGGGTGAGCAAATTCGCGGGACGCCGAAATGCCCTGCCGCGAGAGGCAAGTCCTTAACCCATCCTTCTCTAGAGACAGGGTTTCTGAACGAGATAACAAAAAAGACGACTCGTCAGTACTTTCACGGCCAAAAGACTCCTGCACAACCGCTGTGCTACAACCTCCGTGGTCAGTATTTCTGCACATGCAGCTTGTGCTTTTGACTTGCTTGTGTTCGTTGATTCTCACTAGAACCTCTGACTGAACCTGACACTGAATCGGATGGCGTTCCGAGCAAGGAGTTCGATGCAAAGGCGTATGAGTGAACACTTCGAACGCCCAAGCGTCTTGCTGCGAGAGACAAGTCTGCAGAACATGCCTCTCTGGAGACATGGTTTCTGGTTCACGGGATCGAACAGGTGACTCATCAGTCACCGCAGACCTGAACAACCCCCGCATCAACCCTTTGCCATCACATCGGAAGCCATTCTTTGCACCCATGTCAGGTGTGCTTTCACCTGAATCCCTTGGGGATTCTTTATCAATTACTTCATTAGTCTCCTCCTGCTCTCGACACGAGACACTACAATAATCACTATCTCCTGGAGATAGCTGATCTTGATGGAAGTGGATTGTACAGTCCTCGACCATGCTTATGTCAGTCCTTGTCGCATCACCTTGTATGAGCGACGAATCCGAATAGGTCACCTCAGAATTTAGTCTGGGGCATTCAACCATGCCGCTGTTACACTTTACCGCCATCAACGGCACCCCTGACGAATCGGCGATAAGCTCTTCAGAGCTCTCCTTGTGGTATTCGCCATTGTTAGCGGGAAATTCAAGCAATACTCCTTCACTGGAGCTATCTAGAGGAGCTCCTGCCCCTTCATTAATAACATTTTGCTTCTGAGATGCTCCAGGGTATCTACCACACGGAACAGAACTCTCCCCAATTCTCGTATGGCAGGTCTCTTTTTCGTGGAGCTCGTATGAATTCTGCCAATTCCCTGAGCCCATAAAATCGACCCCGTTGACAACCACGGATGCGCGCGCCCTGGCAGCGTTTTGCGCTTCTACCAACCGCTGGCGAAGTTGACGGTTTCTCTCCTCTATATCTGCCACTTCACGCGCTAGTTCAGCCTCCTCGCGCAGCGCTTCGCGTTCCTTCGCATTCTCTTCTTCAAGCCATGCCCAAAGTGCGTCTCCCGTTAAACCAAGTTTCTCGCCGAGAATAACGAGCTCGTCTGCATCCATGTCGTAGTCGTTGTGAACTTTTATCCACACAGAAAACAGCCCCGCCCCACGTTGGGCGCCATTGTAATGGGGTTCTTTGAGAATTAGGTGAGAACGCACGTTGCGTCTTACGATCGCAACGCGTTCAGGAATACGGCGAGGCTGTTTCCTGTGAAGACTTTATGAAAAACACGAACGAACACGAACACAGAACAAAAAAAAGACACTATAGGAGAAAACACTCTAACATGGAAAAAGAAAGCATGCGAACGCGCAGGAGTCCACGCAGCATAGGCAACAGTCTCACCATAGCTGATGGGCTCAAGAGGGGCGAGTCACAGAAGAGTGGGCGCGAGCTGGAGGTTGTCGCTGTGCCTGGTCGACGAAAGGTGGCCGGCACTGGTGCGGGTCAGGGACGCGGACGAGGAGGACGCCGGGCACCGGCGTCGCGACAAGCGTTGCGTCGTCGCTCGGGGCTCCGAGAAAGAGGGCAGCACTCGGGTCTACACCCGACGGTGCTGTCGGTGGCACAGGCGGCTGGTCAGGCGATCCGTGGACAGCATTGGAAGCTCAGTGCCAAGCGAAGCCATACACTTCGACTCTTGGCGGCCGCCAGGCACTCGGGACTACGCCTCGACCGTGGTCCTGGTGGAGAGCTCCCGTGCCACGTCCGCGCTGGTTGAACGCCGCCTCGCTTCTCCCTTCATGGCGCCTCGCGCCACGCTCCACGTGCCACGCTCATCTTTTCTCCTGGCGGCCGGATTTCTCCGCCTGTCGTCGTCCTCTTTACCGCCTCACGTGCAGAGCCGGCACTTCTCCGTGGCCGTTCTTTCCGTTGCGGGTTCGCCACAGCAACAAACACCACAGGCGCGCACTTCTCCCATGACAACGTTCTCTAAAGCGACATTTCTTGGAGTTCAGTTTAAGTGCGGCTTTCTCCAGACAGGTTAGGACAAGGTCGAGGCGGTTATTGTGTTCTTCAAATGTCCGGCCAAATATTATGACATCATCCAAGTAGCATAAGCAGATTTCCCATTTGAGGCCCCGCAATAACGTGTCCATAAATCTTTCAAACGTAGCGGGGGCGTTGCACAAGCCGAACGGCATAACATTAAATTCGAATAAACCGTCCGGGGTTACAAAAGCCGTCTTTTCTTTGTCAGCCGGATCCATAGGAATTTGCCAATATCCAGATCGCAAGTCTACGGAGGAAATGTAAGACGCCGAATGGAGGCAGTCGATGACATCATCGATGCCAGGAAGCGGATAGACGTCCTTTTTGGTTATGGAGTTAAGACGTCGGTAGTCAACACAGAACCGCCATGACCCCCCTTCTTTTTAACCAGGATAACAGGTGCAGCCCAATACTCGACGATTCTTGAATGACACCGGTTCACAGCATGTCGCTGACTTGTTGAGCAATGACCTTGCGCTCCGACGAGGAAACACGGTAGGGCTTCTGTCTGAGAGGATGCGCCGATCCGGTGTCGATCTTGTGACGAGTGCGTGCGCTCGGTACCTGAGTTATCATCGCCTTTTGTGCGAAATCAAACACACTAGCGTGTCTGGCCAGCAATCTGGCCAAGGTTCCGCGCTTCTGCGACGAAAGAGACTTGCTGACCATTTTTAAGAAATCTGGTTCCATCAAAGGATCATCAGCGGCCTCCGACACAGTTGAGTCACTTAGGGCTCCAATGCAGATGTCGCATTCCTCCTGAAACGAGGCAAGGTGCATGCCCTTCGGGAGTACTACCGGCTCAGGCGCACAGTTTCTCACCCATAAATAAGTCTTCCCGGCAGTCATAGATACTTCACAGCGCGGCGCAAACACGTTTTTCTTCATACAAGGCAAAGGCAGGGGCTCAATCAATGCGTCGAACGAACCTGAACTCCAGTCAGTTTCGGAAGCAGTAACTTTCACGATGGCCATGGAAATAGCCGGGAGTAAAGCGTCCTTAGCTATAACGAGGTTGTTTCTCCTACAGTGAGGCTGCTGGGCGAGAGCGGACAACAGAACCTCACCTGCGCCACAGTCTACAGTTGCACGGCACTCTCGCAAAATGTCGGTGCCAAGGATAACGTCGTGCGTTGAATGGGCAAGCACTGCGAATTCCGCCTTGTACACATTGCCAGCAACACGAACAGACACGGTGCATACGCCAAGCGGACACAGAGATGCACCGCTCACTGCGCGAAAGGTAGCGGGCTTGTCCCAATAAAACATAACCTTTCGGCCAAGTCTTTCTTTGAAAGCTAAACTCATCACAGAAGCAGTTGCTCCGGTATCTATTAACGCCATCGTGGGAACATTGTCAATAAGCACATGAACTTGGTTTTGTAACATTGAAATTGGTGGTGGATACATACTTATGTGCACAGCGGTACGTCCGGCGACCTCACCTCCATCGGCCGCACCAGCTAGTTTCCCGGTGGAGGGGACGAGAGCCGCGGTCGGGGCCGTGGAGATGGCGACCGTTGCTGGCGCGTAGTAGGTGGCGTCAAGCTCCGTACAGATGCGGGCGAGTCAGTGCGCATGCTCTGCTGGTACACGCGCTGTCGGTTATTCGAAGGCCAGTAGGAGTAAGCGGTCCGTCGGCTTCGCCGTGGAAATGTTGCGGGTCGCTCAGAAAACATCCTGCGTGGGCCACGTCGCGTAGGACAAAACCGAGCGACGTGTCCGCGACCGCCACACTGATAGCACACAGGAAGTTCACGAGGCGTACCGACGTTCGCGTTGCTGTGATAGTATTCGGGATACTCTTCCCACTCTGGTGTGAATGAAGGCGATCGGCTGTTGTAGTTGAAGCTGTTGCATGGCACGTAGGGCTGTTCGAAGTAAGTAGCCGCTTGTGGTGGAGCTCTCGACCGTGGTACCCGGTTGGGACAGCTTCGCTCATCGAAAGTTGCGGCATTTATAGTAGCCGATGAGGTACTGTCGCACGGGAAGTCTCCAGCCTGCGCGGGAATCGAAAGATGCCGACGGAGTTCCTCGCGTACAATGAGTCGAATGGTGGAGGAAAGGTCGGTAGGCGTGGTATCTTGGCAAACATCGACTGCGGCGACCGTCGCGACGTTTGCCAGCCGCCCAAACTTCGAGTTGATGCGACGAGTCTTAAGTGTCTCAAAGGTTCGACAGTGCGCGATTACGTCGGCTACACATTCCAGACTCTCTTTGCCAATGAGGAAGTGGTATACATCCTCTACAATACCCTTGAGGATGTGACCCACCTTGTCTTCTTCCGACATGTTGGCGTCCACGGTCTTGCACAGCTTCAGAATTTCTTCTATGTATGTCCGGCAAGTCTCACCGGTGGCCTGAGCCCTCTGTGACAAAATTTCTTCCGCGCGTTTCTTTTTCGTGGATGGATCTCCAAAGCACTTCTTAATTTCTTCCACAAATATTTGCCACGTTGTCAACGAGTCCTCGTGGTTCTCAAACCATACCAGCGCGGCAAACTCCAGGAACAACCCCACGTGCGCTAACTGAGCGGCAGCATTCCAGCCATTGGATCGGCTCACCCTTTGATAGTGGTTGAGCCATTCGTCCACGTCGTCACCAGGTTTACCCGTGAAAGTTCGCGGCTCCCGGTAATGGAAAGGTGACGTCATTGGGGACCGTGACACAGTGTCTCGGTTCGAGGGGGCGTCTCCGTCCGAGATCATTTCTGGAGGTAGCGGTGCCAAGCCTGCTAGACGACGGCTGCGGCGAAGCTCGGGTTGTTGCCTTTCCGTCGTTAGTGGACGGTGTCCTTCCGTAATGACTTGGTAGCAGGTAGCTTACCCAGCACTTCCACCACAATTGTGACGATGGATCGCGTTTATTTACAAGACGGAAAAATGGGTAAACTCGCGTAGCTCAGTCAAGGCAGTAGCTGGTCGCTCGAGCACCGTTCAGCTTTGTCCTCATTCTCGTCTGCTCTCCGCTAGCCCGTTACAATATGAACACGGCTTGAACGCCCACGTTAGAAAGCTCGCTTTTCGCGCACGCCTTCTATCGAGAGTGCACCAAACCACTAACGAGAAAATACTGCGTGGCGGGCATAACAAAACAGGTTAGTGGAATCACGTCATGTGGCAATGCGACGCTGGTTTTTCGCTATTTAGCGTTGCACTAGCTTTGGCTGTAGTCAGGGCTGGTTATCTTTCTAGCTTTTCTTTTTCCGAGTGCGCTGCGCGCCTCGAACAACCTCGCGGCAGGGTACGCGGGAAACAAAACCAAAACTACAGAAGTAAATGGCTTGTGCACAGTTCACAAGCCAACGCGAACGAATCCGAAGCCTGTGTGGTTGAACGATCGCAGCGCCAGATGGCCCTCTAGTTTACAGTAGGAAACTGTGTTCTTCGGAGTTTGTTTTAGCGCTGTTGCGCCGTTTCAATCGTAACACAGCACAGTTGGCGCGCGCGCTGCCCGGGTGCCATCTGGGGAATCAAGAGGGCGCTCACGTGACAGCTGCCCGACGGCGGCGACATGCGCAGTGCCACCTCCCTGCGGCAGCGCACACGGCAGAATCATCCTGCATTAAGAACAGTAAACTGAAATTAAATGTTCATTACGTTAGCTGCGTGCTCACAAACCCAGATACCAAGATAGGAAATTTTGAACTACACTAGTGCACACCGCTTCATGAAATATGTGAAAAGTTTATATACTGATTTATTTATCACATACGACCACCCTGTTATAGTGCTCCAATGCGCAATAAAGAAATATCACACATGACATGCATTGTATGAGTATTTCAGTCTTGTATTCCACAGTATTCGCCATATTTCCGTACAAAATTCTGCAGCAATGCGCCTTTACTTCAATTTCGCCAGGAAATAACTTGAAAACGACAGGCACATAGCATAGCCAAGCACTGTTGCGCGACAGCAGGAACAAAATATATGTGTAGTTCCTTTCAGTACTCCCAGCTTTTACAGCCGCTGCCACAAGGATTGTCTGCTGTCCTCACGTCATAGCCGAGATGCGATGCATGCATCAGCCAAATCATTTCGTAATCACATTTCATGCATCTGATTTATGTGCGAGATCAGCAGTCTGACCATTCCTCCTAGAAGGTATTTACGACGGAGCTGCTTAGCAACCCGCCATCTTAGCCGATCCGGATGTCCACCTCTGTGCGGACGGAAGAAGCGGAACAGCTCCTGCCCTTGACCCTCTAGCCAAACTGATACATTACAGCGATACTTGGAGGACAAAAATCCTGCAGATCCTAGCATTGTGGGAATCGGTGTCATGCAAACAGCATTAGTGGGTGAATGTTTAACGTCGGCAAACCAGGAACGTCGACAGCAATCTGGCAACCAAATGTTACATCATGGTACGACGCAACGTTGGCACTCATGTCAGTGCACAGCACTGACCTTTATGCACGGTACTGTGCGCTGATGCGCGTATCACAAGCGTCATTTTTTAAATGCGAAGCATTTCTTAGCGAACTTCGGCGACTTTGAGCGTATCTATCTATCTAGCCGCCTGCGATTTCGTGCTCTCGTGGCCGTTTCGCTAATAGGATGTTTACGAAAATTGGTATGCCACAGCATGACTACATGACGAATATAAATGACCGGTCGTGACATGAAAATCATGATAAGAATGTCATGAGCGGCATGATTTACATACCGCGGTCTTGGTGCTCTCCTGGATGTTTCGCTAATGGGATGTATGCGAAAATTGGTATGGCACAAGATGACCGCCTGACGAACGTAAGTAGCAGGTCGTAACATGAAACGCATGACATGCATGTCATGAGAGGCATGATTTACATGTCACGGTCTTAGTGCTCTCCTGGTCATTTCGTTAATAGGATGTATACGAAAATTGGCATGCCACAACATGACTGCATGACGAACATAAGTGACAGGTCATCACACGAAAATCATGACATGCATGTCATGATTGACATGACATACATTTGACGGTCTTGGTGTTCTCCTGGCCGTTTCGTTAACGGGGTGTATACAAAAATTGGTATGCCACAACATGACAACGCTTTAACAAAATTGATAATGAATGATAACGCTTTAAGAAAATTGGCATCCTTAAGGCAACATAATTCTTCTTATTATAAATTTCGTCATTCAGAGCCTTGGATCGTTAACAAAAACAGAACTGGTTGGTTGGTTGGTTTGTGGGGTTTAACGTCCCAAAACCAGCTCTGATTATGAGAGACGCCGTAGTGGAGGTCTCCGGAAATTTCGACCACCTGGGGTTCTTTAACGTGCACTGACATCGCACAGCACACGGGCCTCAACATTTCGCCTCCATCGAAATGCAGCCGCCGCGGCCGGGATTCGATCCCGCGACCCTCGGATCTGCAGCCGAGTACCTTAGCCACTAGACCACCGTGGCGGGGCAACAAAAACAGAACTACATACGGTGACCAAATGCTACAATTTCGTTTACCTACTGTTTTAAATCAATTATACAAAGAAAATGGTCTCAGTGTGTCAACTCTGTCGCTAAAAAGGCTACGCGACGTATTCATATGATTGCTTGGGCTACCGTGGTTTCGGTTGTTTGTCTTTTTTTGTCTTTAACACTTCGCCAGTTTTCTTCCCTTGTTTCGAATTCTTCCACAATAACCTTCTTTATTTATGCCGACCGTGGATGTTTACTGTTTTCTTTTAGTTATTTCATTATGTATACCGTGTGTTTATCTGACCGCTGTGAAGCTGCCCAGTGTATGAGGTGGCCAGGTTCCCCTCAAGCTGCTCAATGCAGCTTTTTTTCCTGGTCATCCTCGCAACCTTGTTGTTGTAAAATAAATAAACAAACAATGACTGCATGACGAACATGACTGACAGGTCACAACATGAAAATCATGATATACATGTCATTAGCGACATGATTTACATGCCATGGTCTTAGTGCTCTCATGGCCGTCTCGTTAATGGGATGTGCACAAAAATTCTTATACCACAATATGACTGCATCGCGGACGTAAATGACAGGTCATAACATGAAAATGTTGACACGCATGTCATGAGCGACATGATTTACATGCCACGCGCTTCGTTGATGGGACGTAGACGGAAATTGGCATGCCATAACATGACTGCATGACAAACATAAATGACAGGTCATAACACGAAAATCATGACATGCATGTCATGAGTGACATGATTTACATGCGACGGTCTTGGTGCTCTCCTGGCCGTTTCGTCAATGGGATGTATACGAAAATTGGTATGCCACAACATGACTGCATGACGAACGTGACTGACAGGTCACAACATGAAACTCATGATATCCATGTCACGAGCCATATCATTTGCATGCCACGCGTTTCGTTAACGGGATGTATACGAAAATTGGCATGCCACAACATGACTGCATCACAAACGTAAATGACAGGTCATAACATAAAAATCATAACATGCATGTCATGAGCGACATGATTTACATGCCACGGTACTGGCGCTACACTGCCGTTTCGTTAATGGGATGTATACGAAAATTGGTTTGGCACAACATGACTGCATGACGATCATAAATGACAGGTCATAACGTGAAAATCGTAACATGCATATCATGAGCGGCATGATCTACATGCGTTTTGTTAATGGGATGTATACCAAAATTGCTATGGGATAACACGACTGCATGACGAACGTAAATGACAGGTTATAACGTTAGAATCATGACATGCGTGTATGAGCGGCATGGCTTACCTGCCACAGTCATGGTGCTCTTGAGGCCGTTTCGTTAACTTCATATGTGCCAAACTCGGTATAGCGAAACAACAGTGCAAATCCATTTTACGTTCCTGATGCGTGCTTCGCATTTCCTTGATTCCCACTGCACGTGGGATCTGCCAATTTTTTTTAAGTATTTCTAGGGGATCGAGCAGAGTTTGACAAAACATGCCAAGTGAGAGTAATATGCATGTATTGTCTATTACGTTGCTATCATAGCGTTTAACACACATCAGAAGCCCCATTCTCGTTACACAAGCGCCATCATCACAGCTGCCAGTGAATAGGCATCCTTACTGCATATACCGCGTGGGAGGGGCCGTCGTAGCCTAGCGTAACGTGCTTGCTTGGCACCTCAAGCGCTCGGGTTGGATGACCCCTACTGCTTGGTAGGTTGCTTGTGAGCTTGCTATGTTCATATTTCAATTGCAAGCTACGAAAATGGTGTGCTTTTCTTATTTTTAAGTGTGTTGTAATGATATGTCTATGTCAATTTTAGTTGGTCCTTGAGAGAAATGGCTTTATAAAATTTGAACACCTTTGACTACCAGCATTTATATACCGAAGGCCGAGCACTGCAGGTTTTAGCCATACGTGATTACAGTATCGTTAATTGTGACATGCATGACGAGCGTATTATGTTAGTGGTGTAAATATAAGTCATCCACGTACATGATACATCTCTACCCAACTACGCAAATATTCGGGTATATCAGACGAACGAGACGACCAGCACCGAGACGTAGATAGATAGATAGATAGATAGATAGATAGATAGATAGATAGATAGATAGATAGATAGATAGATAGATAGATAGATAGATAGATAGATAGATAGATAGATAGATAGATAGATACGGTCAGAGTTGCTCAATTCGCCAAGAAATGCTTCGCATATAATGTAGCAAATAATAACCAAACAAAAAGATAAAGGAAGCACAAAAGTCTATTGACAGCCTGAGCGAGATACATTCATATCTTACACCGACTACCCAAACCCTTGCCCTCTGCTCCATGATAGCCATAGAGAAGAAAGAGGGGGAGAGAGGAAGAATAGAAGAAAGGAATGTTTCTGTTTGTGCAGCAGGGAAAAGCGGCCCGTGCGTTCTGCCCTTCGGCCGGCTACCCACACGCTTACAGTTAGCGCATTGCTATGTGACAGTGACCGTGCTATTACCACGCGACACTGGTAACGAACTTGACATCATTGTGCCAGCTCCGCTGCTTAGTCAGATTTTACAGGTATGGAACTAGCCTTATTTATTATTTGAAACATGCACGTTCAGACGAGCAACGTTGTAACAGCCCTCTGTACTCTGTACGAGCATGCCGAAGCTTTGCTGAGTTCACTTGTTTGCAAGTGCTAGTAAAGGTTACCTCGTTTTACGTGCCGCAATATGTTCTCGCTTTCTTTTATTCTACGGCAAACACTCCTGCCGTTCTGCACTTCTAATATCGCTATTTTTGCAGTGTCCACTGCTGTGGTCTCTCGGACACCTAATTTGGGCCCTGACTTTGACGAGAACGTCCACTTGGTCCTGGAAAAAAGCAAGCTCGCGGATGATTTCTACAGCCTGGACACAAACGACTGTCCTGACAGCGGCTGAGAACAGTATCGCTCACATGTCCATTAAATCAGCCTTGCTTGTCTGCACAACTTGACAAAAGAGATGAAATGTATAAAGTCAATTATTCGTAAAACCTCGCTGAAGTTCTGCATGTCAACGCGTTTGCACATTCTTTTTTTCTTTTTTCTCGCTAGATGTTCTGCTGGTTGAACCAGTTACACGTGTAGTACCAGTCGGCGCAAGCCGTACTCCGTAAAGTTCAAGTTTGCATTGATAATAATAATTTCTAATATTTTCGTCCCAAAACGATATGAGTATGAGATAAGCCGTAGTAAATGGCTGCAGAACCAGCTCGGGTTCTTTAATCTGCACTGACATCGCACAGTACACGGATCTCAACATTTCGCCTCCATCGAAACGCAGCCGCCGCAGCCGGGATTCGAGAAACGCGATATTCGGATGAGCAGCCTAATGTCATGGCCATAGCCACCGTGGCAGGGCAAGTTAGCACTAAATCAGAATACTGCAAACTGACGCGCAGTCTCTACAAGAACACTTCGACGTAATACTTCGCTATTTCGCTGCTGCTTGAGAGCATGCGGAGAAAACGAGCAATGTCTTCGTAACACAGCGGTGTGACAGTGGTTGACGTGCTCTCACGCTGATTCGAAAGAAGCGGGTTCGATCGCGGCCGCGACGTACGCATTTTGACAGAAGCGAAATGCTTTTTCAGTTCGCGCTAATCAAGCCTTGGTGTTTGTAGGGCCTCTACTTCACTGTGCTTCATAATAATATCTTAATTTTCGCACGCAAAACACCAAATACTGTTATTTCACTCAAAAGCAAGAAGCTGCGATGTTCACAATCTACGCATGCTGCAGTTATGCAAACTCCCACTAGTGGACAAAATGTCTGGTGAGTGCTGGTCCTTTAGCCTTTGTGTAATGCTCCTTACTTTAACCTCCTCACATGCTCCTCGCATTTGCTAGTTCGCTTCAATACATATTAAAGCACAATGATATGACGCTCGTGCACTTCGTTAACGTCTTGTTTTCATATATATTCTAATGGTTGTATAAACTATCCTTATGGATGTATAAAGAAAACAAATTGGAGAACAAGCGATTGGCAACTATGGCGTCGGCCAGAATAACCGTGGGGAAACGCAGGTACAATTTACAGAAAGAAACCGACTCCGAATAATGAATACGTTTTTTAAGAAAGACAAGAATAGGAAATGAACGTGGAAAAGCCGTACGGGGAAACAAAGGCGAACAACTAGGTAAATTTCGCTTAACAAAACACGTTGCGGGGCTAGTCGGTCAAAGACGTTGCTTCAAATGTTCAGCGCTACCTTTTAGACGTAGACAGTACAGTTACACACACACAGGACGGGCGCCCGTCCTGTGTGTGTAACTGTACTGTCTACGTCTAAAAAGTAGCGCTGAACGCTTGAAGCAACAAATAGGTAAAATTCAAGACGCGGAAGTAGTGGGGAAGATAAAATGTAGCGATCACAGATTAGTTAGGGCGAGGATTGTGCTTAACCTAAAGAAAACAAGAACTAAATTAGTTACTAGAAAAAACGCGAACCTAGAGGTAAGCAAAACGAAGAACGACGAATTTAAATTCGCGCTTAAAAACAAGTTCGAGGCCTGAGAACAAAACCATGAAGATTTAAAAGAAGTAAACAGAACCATAATGAAAACAGTCTTCGAAACAGCGATAGAAGTCGGAGGTAAAACAACAAATCAAGATACTAATGTACTAAATACTATTGATACTCCTACTACTATTACTAATCTACTAAATACTACTAATAGTAAAATCTACTAATTCCAATCTACTAAAGACTTGAATGAAACTTCGTCAAAAGATAAAATAGAAATCGCAGAACTATCAAAGCTGATCAGTAAAGCCAGGCAAAGAGATGTAAGAAACTTTAACGTGGGAGAAATAGAGAGAGCAGTAGAGACAGGCACGGGCATTGAATCGGTAAAAAAAAGCTGCACTTAGGACAAAAGAAATGCATGCAAGGTAACGTCATCAACAATTTCATCGAAAGGTAGCAGAACATTTCTACTCTGAATTGTACAGCTCTCAGAGAGACCATGCAACCTTAGTAGAAGTCAAATCACGGGAGGACACTGAAATTCCATGTTTAACCCCTGACCAAGTAAAAAAGGCTGTCCAAGGTATGTCCAAGGTAAAGTCACAAGTGAAGATCGCATAACAGCCGACTTGATCAAAGCCGGAGGAGACATTATACTTGAAAAACTTGCATCGCTCTTCACAAAATGTATCAAGACATCTAGTCTAATAGGATCGATTTGCAGGCTAGTTGGTCAAGCATTGTGGAAAAAACAGCGCGAACACAAGGACGATGAAAAAAGGAACATACACCACACCACGGAGCGCTCCGTGGTGTGGTGTATGTCCCTTTATTCATCGTCTTTGTGTTCGCGCTGCTTTTGCCAAGACATCTAGCGTACCGCTCAGTTGGAAAAAGGCTGCTATAATCCTGATCCACAAGAAAGGTGACATAAAGGAGTTAAGAAGTACAGACGAATTACCTACTCCCAGTAATACACAGGCTATTTACGAAAGTAATTCCTGCTATAATACGAGGAACACTCGGTTTTAACAAACCAAGAGAACAAGCTCGTTTTAGGGAAAAATTAACAATGGACCACAGCCATGCTATCAACCTAGTAATTGAGAAGTACGCGGAATGTAACGAACCTGTTTATATGGCGTTTGTAGGCGACGAGAAAGTGTTTGACTCCATAGAAATACAAGCAGTTCTAGCAGCTTTACGTAGACAAGAGGTATCTGACGTATTCGTGCAAACCATAAATAACATCTACAAAGATTACACAGCCACACCTACATGAGAGAAGCAGAAAGATCCCAATCAAGAGAAGTGTCCGACAAGGAGATACGATCTCCCTATGTTTTTCACTGCATGTTTAGAGGAAGTGTTCAGGCGCCTAGACTGGGAAGAAAACGGAATTGGAATAGACGGAGAATATCTCAGCAATTTAAGGTTTGCAGACGACATTGTGCTCTTTAGCAGTTCTTGTGGCGAACTACAAAATATGATTGATGACCTAAAGCGAGAAAGTATCAAAATTGGACTAAAAATGAATAGGCAAAAGACCAAAGTTATGTTCAACAGCCTAGTTAAAGAACAGGAATTTAAAATCAGCAATGAATCCTTAGAATGTGTGAACGAATACGTATACCTGGGACAGTTACTAACAGGTACGCATACCAATAAAAAAAATTCTCCGTAGAATAAGGATGGGCTGGAGCGCAGTCGGAAGGCATTCCGCAAACATGACTGGAAACTTGCCGCTGTCACTAAAGCGAAAAGTATTCAGTCGCTGCGTTCTCCCTGTACTAACGCACGGTGCACAAACCAGGAGGACAAGGAAAAAACTAGAGATGAAACAAAGAAGCATGCAACTTGCAATGGAAAGAAAAAATGATAGGTGTAACACTAGAGATAAAAAACGAGCGGAACGGATCAGGGAACAGACAGGAGTAGCTGATATTAGTATATCAACTAAAAGAAAGAAGTGGGTTTGGGCAGGACATGTCATGAGGAGGAAACATAACAGACGGACAGTGGGAGCGACGGAATGGTTACCAAGAGAGGGAAAATGCAACAGAGGCAGGCAAAAGGTTAGACGGCGCGCTGACATTAAGAAGTTCGCAGGCTTAAAGTGGAACCAGAACCAACTCGCTCAGGATAGCGTAGATTGAAAATCGTTGCGAGAGGCCTTCGTCCTCCAGTGGATCTAAAATAGGCTGATGATGATGATTTTTATGATGATGATGATATGATGATGACAAACTATTGCTGCCTGCAAACTGCTAAAGATTTCGGTGACCATGTGCAATGGTGTGCATGCAAGAACAGTGTAGTACGGTAAGTTCATCATCCCCGAAAGTCAACTTATCATTGTTAGGTCAAAGAGCATATGAAAGCAGTTGGAGGTACAATCAGTGAGTGTGAATAGCGTGAGCCAAAAGCTTCTCGCCACTAAGCCAAATGGTCGCAATAGCTGTACAACGTCGGAGTACTTGACCACCGATCATCATCACCATCATTACTTATTCTTCCTTTAAACATCATTTCGTTTATTACATAAGAGGGCGACAAAGTTCTCAAACGCACGACGTACATTGCTCATCCTAAAAAACCAGTTGAAAGTAGCGCTGCGTCCTTGAGTGCTTTTCTTTCTACGTTCTTCTCTAATCGCGCTTACTAACTCGTCATTGATGCAAAACAACTAGCCCGCCAACGTGTTTTAGCCGACCTGTTCAATTGCTGTGGAGTTCAGGTCATAAGGCCGGAGCGCTTTTGAGATACGTGAGTTATTATGCATTATGACGTGTTTAGTTCCATCTACCAGCGAGCTATTCCGTTGCTATTGCGTTGCGGTCACTTTGCAATATATATTGATAATGATCAATCTATATTGCAATCCAGTAGCAAAGCGCCTATAGACGGCACAGTCGTCTGCGAAAAGTCGGATACGAGAGAAGAGCCCCACCCGAAGATGACGAACAGGAGAAGTTCAAGAACCTGACCTTGCGGGACACCGGATATGACGTTCGCAGTCCTAGATACGTAACTGTCGAATGCTTTAATCTACCTGCGATTAAAAGGAACATTTAAATCAAAGGCAAAACTAAGGGGTCAAGGGATAGGCATTCAAGTTTACTAATTCGGCGGTGGTGCGCAAGACAATAAAAGGCTTTCGACAAATCAAGGTCCCAGACAACGAAGAGGCATCCCGAGTACGTCCTCAGTACATCTCCTTGAGAACATTTGGACGTACTGAGTACGCCCTCAACTGGCCCTAAAGGGGTTCTAGAAAGATCCTCGTGTCCGGCCCGAGGACGTGCCCGGAACATCCTCAAATGGTACACTAGGATACTTTGAGAACATTTTCAGGATTTGTCTGGGATTTTCTGGAACATACTCAGATGGTCCTCTGTGATATTTCTGGGACATATCGAGTACCAAATAGGGTATCCATGATTGCTTGACGCTTCTTATTAATATCAACAAGGCGGTGCATATACAGCAGTCATGCCATCTGCTAAATCACAGACAAATACAACCAGTTTCTAGATAACAGTTTATTTTGATGCCAAAGTTGGCGCTCCTTGACAAGCCCCAACAATAATTCTTCAAATGATGTTCACCTTCTCGGAAGTTGGTGCTCAGGGAAGAACTGCGGTATGTGATCTTGAAAAAAATCTGACTGCAGGTATTTCCAGTAAGCCTAAAAGAAAGCAAGATTCTGATCATGAGTAATTCATGACAGTTGTTTTTTAGGGATACTACATGTGTTGCAAGTACAAAATGGCACTTCTGAGGTGCACTCTGTCCCATTCAATACAGCAAGAATGTAAAGTTGTGCCAATGAGCATAATTCCACCAATTCAAGCCACTTGACACTTTCAGTGCAAAATTTATAAGACCATACAAATATATTTGGGTGATGACGCCAATTTTTTAATTTTCTCGCTTTTGTGCACACACATGCTTGCAAAATTAGGAAAAACATAGGAAACACACATCTCACTTCAACCTAAAGTAAAAGTTATGTCAACTGCTGTGTCAGGCTAACTATGTGGCAAGCTTCATTGATCTCATGCCTGGAAAGGGTCCAGTGCCATCTTTTCACTTGATTGCATGTTTGCCATGCATCACACATCAAAGTCTTGCAAGTCCACAAGTTGGATGCAATACAAACACTGTCATTTAAAGAAAAAACCTCGTACAGGTTTGTGCAGCAAGCTCGCAGGGCAATAAGATTGAAATCTGGATCAGTTGGTATGAAATGCTGAAAGTTCATATGAAGCAGTAAAAATATAGTG
>CM023484.1:130494975-130528328 GCA_013339685.2 Hyalomma asiaticum
TTTGACACGCTCTTCCCAGCCGTACCCGACGCGACGTCAGAATACTCCCGTGATGCCATATCTAGAGCTGCAGAGGCACGTGAGATTGCTCGTCGTCGTCTTGAGACTTCGCAGGAAAAGCAACGACGCGCATACGACGCTCGCCACCGTGATGCCCACTTCAGCCCTGGTGACATGGTCCTACTTTGGAAACCATCAGGGCGAGTTGGCCTTTGTGAAAAGTTGATGTCGCCATATTCAGGCCCCTACCGTGTCTTACGAAAAGTGACTGATGTGACCTACGAGATCCAACCCGTCGACGACACCTCAGCGCGACCTACTTCTGATATCGTCCACGCTGTGCGCCTGAAACGCTATCACTCGAACCTGCCAAGCGCCGAGACGGCGCCTTCGCCGCCGGGGGTCATGCAACGAAGCACTACGATAGAAGATGATGGAGACAGTGTCGAGGAAGACGATGTTCGCTGATGTTCACGCGGACGGTGCTCCATCTTGTATGCCTGCGTTCTGCCCGTTGTACAAAGCTTGTGAATATATATTAACTACAGTCTTTCCTCCCCGTAACAATATGACAGCCGCCACCGTGATGCCCAGTTCTCTGCATATGACCTCGTCCTCCTGTGGACTCCTTCAAGGCACATCGGCCTCTCGGAAAAGTTGCTTTCCCGGTACTCCGACCCGTATCGCGTTGTCCGACAACTCAGTAATGTGACATGAAATAGCTCCTGCCAATGCTCCCTCGTCATCCGTGTCATCTGATGTCGTCCACGTGAGTCGTCTCAAGCCCTACTACGTGGCCGCGGTGTAGCTGGCGCCGGGTCGGTGCTTTTGCCGCCGGGGGTGATGTCACGGCGCAAGAACAGCGACGAAGACGACGATCTCGAGGGGAATCCAAAGGAGAAGCAGGAGTGGGGCGCAGGCTGACGGTCCGCCATTGGGGCTGCACCGGCTAATCTCCCTGTTGCAAAATACACTCCCATTAGAAGCGTATCCCTGTGCCGATTTCAGTATTATAGTCTTCGAACACATGTACTTCGATATCTATATGCCGGCGTACTTCCCTGAATATCCCTGCCTAGCCCTGCGTAGAACCATGATTGCTGGTATTATATAAATACGAACTGCCATACGGCTCGCGGTCATTGTCAGGTAGGCGGAACTATGCCGTATTATTAGAATGCGCCACGAGAACTTCATCACACAGGTGGAACACAGGAGCAACACCACAGGCACCTTGGGCATATGCTCTTCTTTTGTCCTGAAGTTTTCGAGGCACTTATCATAATGAATATGCACAATCATCAATTGTTCTAATTGCCGTGTTAGCTGACGGTATATGTATATTACGAGGTCGCAGTTGGGAGGACGCTTATTTGGTGCGGGAGATCTCTAGCGAAACAGGACAGCCCATAGACGATCATGATGACCGCAGGTATGAGATATGAAGAAGATAACCAAAGGTGCGATGATGGCGATACAAGGATCAGGAGTATGTGCGTGATATAAGCAGCCACACAAATCCTCCCCGCGTGAAAGTGGCCCACCCGTGAAGATGTGAGGGAAAAAATTCATTCGGGAGGCGTGAATAACGTCGGTATTGTGATAACGGCGGTTTGTGGGCGCGTCAAGAGACATCACGCGATATTTAACGGGCGAAGTTAGCTCCAGAACTAGATGCAGTCCGATGAAGCGTGGTTGGAATTTTCGCGCAAACCAGGTGTGCGAACAGGAGTCAGAAGCAGGACGTCGCCACCAGATAGACACGACGCACCATGATGGCATTCGTCGTAAAGGGCTTTCCTCTCTGACCGCTGTGTACATGCGAGCATGCTGTCGACACCGGGCGATACATGAAACGCACTCTTCGCGTGATTGTGATGAATTCGTCTTGGTAGTGAAGAACGGAACGTCCAGAAAGAAAGTAGGGAAACGTCCGTCAGCGAGGCAAAATGGTGAAGAGCCAGTTCTGCGCTGTACGGCCGCGTTGTAGGCGAAAGTGGCGAATAGTAAAGGTGCATCCCTGTTTCTGTGATCTGGCTGAATATAGGCACAGATCATGCCGGAAAGTGTGCGATTGAACCGACCGGTCGGGCCATTTGTCTGAGGATGTTAGATAGATGGCATCTTATGAGTGCTTCCTTAGCCCTGAAAACTTGGTTTAGCAGTTCAGGATGAAATGCCTTACCATGTTCACTGAGGAGAACAGGAAGGGCTCCGGACTCAGAATGAATTTGGCAAGTGCCCACGGGAGCTCTCTCAGCATAGCGCGTCAGATGGACGATGGCAGTCACTATCCATCGATGCCTAGCAGCCGTAATTGGAAGGGACTCATAAAGGCTGATACTAACAACCTTTAATGGTGTGGCGGATCACAGAAAATGTTGCGATTAGCCGGGAGGAGCAGTTGCAGGGAGCTTTGGACGCTGGCAGAGAGAGCGAGAATAAACATACTTCAGTACGCTCGTAGCAAGGACTGGTCAATAGAAACGGCTTCGAATGGCCTCATACGTTTTCTGGAAATCTAGGTGGCCCGCAGTCAGATCGTAATAGAAGGTGCTAAGGACATGAAATCGAAGACATTGTGGTAGAACGGATTGAAGGGCTTTGATTATCCTAATGGAAAATACGGCGATACAGCACGGAATCGTCCAGCATAAACTGCACGATTTCGCAGGATAGGCTCTCGTTGGGTGGACGAGAAGTCCAAGATGGGCGTTCTATCATGCGTCGGCAGTATGGTTCATACAACTGACGAGATGCGAATGGCTGACCGTCATCAAAACGCAGTTGTATGCGTCTAGAAGGGGGACCATAACAAAGAAGTTCGAAAGGGTATCACGCGAATTTGTTGCGGGGAAGGCGGGCGAGCCCGCTGGAAGCAGGCACCGAAAAAGCGCGCTGACATATTTGTTTCTTACCAGACTTGTAACGGATGTCGGAATTCTACTCCTGTAGGCGTAAAATTCATCGACCCAGGCGTCTAGACAAGTTGTGGAGTGTGGAAAGCCAGCATGAGGCATGGCGATCCACGAAGACTCAGGTGACGGCCGTGAACATAAGGGCTAAACTTTTGTACTGACCCAAGAACGGCCAGACACACACAAAGATACAAGGCACTAAGTTTTAGAATTTAGAAGTCCCTATGCATGTCCAGAGCACATAAGTTTGCATGACAGTCCGCACAGATAAATCCACACACGGCACGTCGCGTCACTTTCACAATGAATCACGCACACGCAAGTCACACACATGTGCACAATACATCCCGTGAAACCTTCAAAACAGATCGCGTACACACGCGTCATACAGTAACCGAAGCACCCTCATTTCGTTTCAGATTGCTCAACTCATGAATGTTCTCAATGCTTACAAAATATCACAGGTAAACCTATACAACGATACATCAAAGCGTCGTTCCACTCAACACCAACACTTGTAATCAATGGCAACACATAGAATTTCAGCCTGGAAATGAGCACCTAGTTTGCGGATCTCGAGACTGCTCTACGCTTACGACGCTGCTTGTTCCTTTTCATTGTCTTGCGGGCCAATCTCGGAGCTGCTGAGGTGAAGAACGCTCGTTCACAGGCTCTCAACGCTGTGCCGGCGCCGATGAGATATGCAGTCCCTTCTCATGTCGATCAATGTTCGGAGTTTCCTTCCTCAGTGCCTTGTTCCCATTCTCCGAACTTTCATTAAAGGTTGGGCAGTTATTTACCATCTCAGCTGACTGTATTCCAATCCACGGTGTAAAGGGAGTGGTAGCATCTCGCCATTTGCGAGAATGCTCGGAGTCCAGCATGAGAGGACACTCAACTGGTTTCCTTCGGAATTGAGCTCGAGTTGCAGCTGCTGGTAGTCCCCGGTCAGGTTCACTCCTCGGCTTTTCATGCAGAGGCTTGTGATCATTAGGTCCTCGTGCACCCTCGATGTTTCCCACAATCAGATCATAAAGTGGGTTCTCCACATAGAGCCGTAACCCTCCCACTGCAGTAGGGGGTTCCCACCTTGATCCTCGCTTCAGGGAGCCTCCTCGCCGTACCGTCAATAGGCGAACAAAACTTCTTGCGCCTGTGAGCTCGTGTTTCCATACCAAACATTTCCGCACAATCACCGTGATGCTACCGGCATCCCGTAGTACGCTTGCACTCTTCCTTGCCACTTTCCCAGTGAGTACTGACAAATACTTAACGAGAACCCGGGCGGGCAGTCGTTGTGGCACCAACGACAGGAACTTTCTTCCCATCCTTAAGTTCCAAAATGCCTCAACCTTTTCATCTTCTTAATTTTCCGGCGGGGCGTATACACAAGATACATGGTGAGCCCATTTCACTTCATTCTGACATGCGTCAGCCTTGTGAGCAGTCTGCCCGCATTTAAAGCACCTCACACTGGTGCGAGAAAAATTTGTTCGGCAATCACAGGAAAGCAATCACAGCCGATTACACAGGAAACACCTCGGAACAAGCTTCGGAGGGTTCCTTCTTTCTTGAGGTGTCGATTGTTTCCCATCTTGCAGTCCCTCCTTTCTGGTCTTGGCAAGGGTGGTATCTGCTTGCGCTTCCAAAAATCGATCTACTAATTCCAGTGTATTGCTGAGAGACTTGGATTTTCTCTCCTTGAGATAGGGAGACAGGCTCGGGTGGAAATTGACGAGAAATTGCAAGGCGCACCGTACTCCCGTACAATCTCTGAAAGTCCAGTCCACCGATCAAAGCAGTGGCTGAGTCGCGCAGCATACTGCGTAGCAATCTCTCCATCGGCAGGCCTTCCAGTCCTGAACTTATCTCGGAAGCCTTCTAGAGTGAATCTGAATCTTTTTAGCAAAGCAGCTTTAACCCTTGCATGATTGGAGGCATCCGCAGGTGTCAACATGCCGTACACACTGAGCGCTTCGCTACTCAAACAAGTGCGCAACGCCGTTGCCATTGCCCCTCCGGCCAATTCTGACTGGCAGCAACAGTTTCAAATATATGCAAGTAGGCGTCTAAATCATCCTTCCTTTCATCGAACGCCACAAGCAGCTTGCTCGAATTCAGTCGAAACGAGCACTCTTCCCTTTCCGTGCTGTCGACTCGAACGGGTACGTCAACGAACGCGCGGCTACAGTCGGAGACATTCGAGCTTCAACTCACGCTGCCTTTGCCTTTCCCTCTGAGCCATCTCTGCTTCCCTCTTATCTCTCATCTGGCGCTCATTCACCTCCCTTTCATCTTTCGCCCTTTCAGCCGCAATCCTCTCTTGCTCGACCTCTGCTTGCATTTGACTCTCCATCGCTTCTTTCCTTCGCCTCCCCTTCTTTCGCTGCTTCAGCTGCTAGGCGCTCCTTCTCAATCTCTGCTTTCAGCTGCTTTTCTTTCTTCGTTCATTGGTTTTTGCGTCGCTTCCCTTTCTCGTTGCGCCTTTCAGCAGCTAGTCTCTCTGTTTCTGCAGTTTCTTTTTATCTTGGTTCGCCCACTTTCGTAACTCAGCTCGCTTACTCAGCCAAACCCATCTTTTCACCAAAGGCAACTAACGTCTCAATACCCATGGTACCCGTCCGCAATATCCAGCCGCGTTAATAAATATCAGCATACACCTCTACTCTACAAATGCTCTGCACACAGGTTAGCGAGAAAGTGGTGCGAATATCGCTTACGCCAACACACAAACGACCCATGGCTCTTTCTTCCTACTTCGAACACACTTAAGCGCCAAAGAAATCCTTGTCGCAGACGCCAGAAACATTGTCAGCGATCACGATTTCTGAGGCACGGGACGCAATCGCCAGAAAACATCACAAGAACCTACGTTTCAATCCGCCGGAAATTATCCCCCGAAAACGTGGACAATTAGGTTTTGGTTCCCTTCCGCGCACTAGCAAAACGCCAGCAGTGATTCAAAGACCGTGTCAGAGGCCAGGGTGAACAAGCAAAACAAATATATTCTCTTCAAAAAGGCAATTACACAAGACGTGCACAAACACAGCTCTTGACAATGCAAACACAGATGATGGGTTACAACTTTGCACGAAACCAACAACGAACGTACAAGCACACGCATTGCAAGAAAGAATAAAACGCAAAAGAGTCCTATTCGCCGAAGTCACTCCAGGCTTGCAGCTTGCAGGCAGGGCCCGTCGGCTGGCTCACGGAGCGGCGTCAATTCACGTCTTGCTTCTTTTTTTGCGTCTTGCTTCTCCTTCTTGCCCTGACGAAGACAAGTCCGCTTGTCGAAACGTTGGCTCCTGCGACATTCCCTGTTCTAAATCGTATTTTGAGATTTCTTCATCGATTCTTCTTTCCGAGTCATACACGACTACGATTGTTACCGCTGCTACAAATGCTGTTCACGGCCCCTCTTTATATTGCCTTGAAAAGCCGTTCTGAAAGGTTCGTGCGGCCGCGTGATAAAGGCACTCGCAAGGGTTAGGAACCTTGTTGACCTTTCTCGGTCCTTGACCCCATGGACGGTGTCTCTTTCTCCCTCTCAAGGCGCGAGAAGCGTCGGTATGCGCTCTCCGGCTCCTCTGTCTCCCTCCATCTGTCTGTCTCGCGCGCTTGCTCGCCGCGATGATTCACTGATGTTTTATGAGCAATTATCCCTTTTTGGAGATTCAGCCAGTGGCACCGTGGCCTTGGGCGCCTCTTGCTTTTATGGGCTTTCCCTTCAGCTCTACGCCGGGTTTGACTAGCGCTGGCGAAGCACGTGAGAACTTCATCGAAATGTTGCAAGCGCTGAGGAAATGATGAAAAGGGGACAGTGTCATGTGGCTAGCAAAGGCAAGTTTTTCACTACAAGCCACGCCGCGCGGTGACTATCATGTGGTCAAAAGGAGAGGGCGCGCCGCATGACCGGAACGGCACAAGTTTGAACTCGTAAAGTCCATCTGGAGTGGGAAACGCCGTCTTTTCCTTATCGTATTCGTATATAGGGACTTGCCTATAGCCTGAGCACAGAGTTAGGCTTGAAAAATATTCTGCACCTTGCAGGGAACCGAGGGCGTTTTCAATGGGCGGCACAGGGTGCACATCTTTTCGAATGACCTTATTGAGGGCCCGGTAATCGACGCAAAAGTGCATGGAGCCATCTTTCTTTCGCGCAAAAGCAACAAGTGACGACCAAAAACTAGCCGATGGGCAGTTACCTTCTGTTGCAGCATGTCTGCGACGGTGTCTTCGATGATTTTCCTATCGGCTTGAGAAATACGGTATGGGTGCGGCCGCATGGTAGATGTTAACTCTGCATGAATTCGGTGCTCCACAACGGTAGTCTGGTCCCAGGTCGACGAAGAGGCGTCACGAGAGCTCGCATGCTTTGTGAAGAAATCAAGCTACTTGCGCAGCTGCTCAGGTGTCAAGTCGCTGCAGATAACAGTTATAAGCGCAGAAGCTTATGAAGAGTCACCAGAAGGAACGTCCTTAGTCTGAAGTGGGAAGACGCATGTGGGCTCCAGATCAGCAACACAGGCCCCGACAGTATTTTGCGGAACTGCAATTTTCTCTGGTGTGGTGTTCGTGGCCGTCAGAAACGCTGATCCACGGTGTAACCTAATGATTCCCCATGAAAATGATATGCCTTTAGTGAAACAACGGGAAGAAGGGAATATCAAGGCGTCACCATCGTCAACGTCTCTTGACGAAAGGGGAACAATTTGGTTTTTTCCGGGGGCTAGCTCTGTATCCTCAGCAGCAATCACGTGAAATGATTTATGGACTTCGTCGCCAAGTAAATGTTCGGTGCCCGTGAGGTGTACTACACGCTTCCTGCAGCAAATAGCGGCAGACGCATATGAGAGAAAGTCCTACTCCAAAAATAGTTGGTGAGAACATGGGGACAGCACAGCAAACTGTATGTGATGCAGGATATTGTGAATCAATACGCGCGCAGTACAGAGGGAGGAAGGTCGAATTGTGTTTCGTTCGTTTGCGGTCAGTGTGGGACCGTCGTAGGGCGTCATGACTTTCTTTAATGGAAAAACAGTTTGGTGTTAACAACAGAAAATGTGGCACCAAGGCATCCACGGGCATCCCTCCTACATACACAGAAGTCACATTGAGTGGACGCGCAGGATGAATTTAGTACTGTTCGTTTATGCACGTTTGCCTAGTTTTCCGGGCAAGCGTTAGAAGTGAGTAAGGCAGGCCGAAGCGGTCACGACGAGCGACGTAATGGCGATTGTGAACGGCGTCTGGTGGTAGGGTAAGCACCTCGTGCTTAAGACGATGTTGGCGGAGCAGCGCTGAGGGCATGAGAAACGCGGGCCTTGGTTGGAGGCATCGCCACAAAAATCGCGCTCATATGTGTCACACCCCGACAATGATCTTACTGTCGCTTGCAGTAAAACCGCGGTAGCCGCAATAATAGCCTGTTTTGCGAGATAAACGCCAAGGCTGAAAGCAGAAGGTGTTCGGCCCACCAGTTGATAGTGCAGCAATGTGGGACGATCAAGGCACTGGGGACGTGGGCACCCGGGGACGCAGAAGGAACCGATGCGGCTGCTGGTGCCGATAACCTTGGGGCGTTGCGCAGATGTTGGGCAGCCACTTGCGCGTATGCCGGTAGTGGACAGTGTACCGGGGCTTGTATTTCTAATGAACCCGTCAAGGCGACGAGTTTCTCTAGGATAACGTCACGTCACACAAAGATGCACCTAAAGGCTGGGTAGGGCGCGCCGGTGGTGGTTGGAAGCTCATCGAATGCATTTCTTCGCGTATTGCCACGCGTATCAGGGTACGTAGGCTTGATTCACCGTAGCACGGTTGTTGTCAATGTCGGGCACGAGCCCGACAAACTCAAGCTCATCAAGGCGCTGGCAAGTGATGACAATGTCAGCGACGGTAGCCGGATTCTTGGTGAAGATGACATTGAATGTGTCAAGACGGTAAAGTGGGCAAGTTGGTTGCCTGATCTTGCAGTCATTTTGGTAGTGCTGATGAAATCACTCTGGTTTTGGGAGAGGACAATCAGACAGGCACAAAAAAATGCGCAAGGAACCTGCGACTGCGAGCATGAATAACCTGTTCCACATGTATCTGTGCTTTCAGAAGTAAAATCCATTGTGTAGCACTCGTCTGGTCTAATTGTCCTCTCCCTGTGTCTGTGTGTTTTCAACTGCGCTACCAAAATAACTACACTCAAGGTGACAGTGCCAATACCTTTAAGAATATTGTGTACCGTGTCCGACTCCGACATTGAGGAATCCCACGTCGGTAAATCGCGAGGACGTCGTCAATGTACGGTGTGTAGGGCTCGCCTAAGTTATGCTTGCGGCCATCGAGGCTTTTCTTTGCGAGAGCTGACCGAACAGCCAGTGTGCCGAATGCGAAGCTGCTGCATGAAGCGAGCCCAGTCGGTAAAGTCGATCTCTGTGGTTAAAGAACTACCCTAGGCAGCACGCCAACATAGGACTGATGCAGGCGTGAAGTCGGCCAAAGTCGGCAGTAATTCTGGTCTAAGTCGGCAAATCGCGCTCGCGCTTTCACCCGCACTTCTCTGATGATGGCCAGCCAGAATGGGCCTACTGTGGCAAAGCCACCATGGGTCAAATTCGGCCAGACACCATGGGTGAAATTTGGCCAGGCAGATTGAGTTGAATTTGGCCAGCCGAAATGGGTCAGATTTGGCCAGCCAGCAGGGTCGACCTTGGCTAGGAGGCATTGGCCGATGTTTTATTTATTTATTTATTTATTATATCCTCAAAGGTTCTCTATGGAACTTTATATGAAGGGTGGGTGACATAAAAGAAGCGGTTCGATGAAAGTAATGGTTAAGATAGAGCGGAGTCTGCTTCTTAAATGGCATTTTTGAATCCCGTAAAATCGTGGATGACTGCTGCCTCTTCCGGAAGGCCATTCCAGTCTTGGGCCTTCCGTGGCCGAGAGCTCTTCGCTGTGACCTAGAGTTTTTCGCCGGGAGGCGTCCTTGCGGGAAAGCCAACTTACAGATTTTTGCAAATGCCCAATTCCCCTTTCCCGAGCTTAAGCGTACTTCAGGCAAGCTAAAAGGTGCTTAAACAACCGGTTACCGGAGCATGCACTAAAAGCAGAAAAAATGAGGACAAGTATGCGCGCTTGGCTGAGCATGTGACATCGTGTGGCTGCGTTCGTGATACGGTGATTTTGGTACAAGGCCCAGGAAAAATGAGACGTGGGGCCGTCGATGTCGCTTTTCCTTTTAAACAAAAATTACTGTGTAAACGAGCCTTCGATTGCCCTATTCCCCGTGGTAGTCTCCTTTATGGACATTTCCAGAATTCCCGCGCCTGTACAGGTGACGCATCTCGGTAGTGGCTAGGGGACCCCGCCGTAATTGAGTGTACAATAGGCGAAAAATAATATCTCGCGAACAGAACTAGTTATAAAAATATAATTTCCAGATCTCTATCGCAGAGACTCACTAGGACATATATTAGAAAAATTCCGCAGCATGGCACAAAGCGCACGCTTTTCCGGGGCCTTTCAATATGTAATTTCTAGCCTATGAAGCTCTTATGTGCGCGCTTTCAGATGGCATGCCGAAATTCTGCCAATGCGTTTCAGCGGCTCTTTCTACCATCCGCTAGTCCTTTTTGATAATTAGTTTTGTTCGTGTGGCTATTTTTTGTCTATTGCCCTGGTCATCGAAACGCACTTGTCTGTCTTGACTTATCACGGCGGCGCTGCTCACCGTGCCCCTCGAGGTCTCTTTTTCCAAGGGTGCTTCTGTGGCTGCGCCGCGTGGAGCCTGGCCTCATGGCGAGCGAAATGGGCAGGGAGTCCGCGGTGCGGTACTCACCGACACCCACTACACGACACAACTGCTGCTCCCGGGAAGGCCGGTGCTGTTTGTTTTTTGGAAACGGCCAAGTTTTGCTCCATATAACCTACGGTGGCTCCACTCACCTGCAGCTATGGGTTCTGCCCCTGCTGCTCCTCTGGGCCCCACTCATCTCGAAGCCAGCCTGACATGTGCTCTAAGCGGGGACCGTAGTGTCTCCACTCACCGCCACCAAAGACATTTTCCAAGGTGGGCCTTCAGCGTGCCGTTTTTTTCGAGGGAAAACGCTCTTGAGCTTGCAGTTGCGGCGAAACGCCGCAGCAGCCGCCGAAAGATAGCGTCATGTGCATATCGCTCGAAATCTTGGTCATGATGAATGTAAGACTATTTGTAGTTCGTATTTGTAGATTCGATGAACAAATCGCAAGGTACGATTTAAAACAGGGAATGTCGCGGGATTGTAGCTTATGTGTCGACACTACCATCGAGCATGCTGAGTGTAGTATAAATAGGCATGTACACGCGAGCAATGGATCAGTTGGAAGTGAGCGCAGTGTGGTGCCGTTATGTTTTCTTTGTGCGTGTTTGTGTGTGAGCGCTTGGCTTCGTGGTTTATTGCGCTCGGAAATTTATGAAGGAATGTCCTAACTTTACGAGCTAGCCCAACGACAAATTCTACTTTATGGACTGGCGGGTTCTGATACTGCACCCTTCGTCAGTATCTACTCGCCCATACATGCTCCTTCCAGATGCACTCAAGCGCCTTTCTTTCCTGCGGTCGTCCTTAGTTTCTTTAAATTTCGCGCTAGGTAAATGCAGCAGGAGCTGCGGGGGTCTAAAGTTCGAAAGCGTAAGTTTGAGATGAACCTTCTACACACTTTATCGCGCAGCTGCATCTGCATAACCACCACCACGGCCGAGGGCGAGAAGCGGTAGCCTTTTTGCTATTCTTGCATCATACCAACGACATCGAAAAACGCTGGCATAGGATCGACAAACAACAGCTTCATGGTTAATAAAACGCTTTGATTTATTCAACTTACCATATTTTCCTTCTCGTATATGCATCACAGCCCAATTGGTGTAGTCAGTACCGAGCATGGTTACCCAGATTACTGGTTTGTCTGCAAATAAGGAACAACAAAGAAATTCCGCTAATATAACTGATACATTACGGGCGCGAAATGAACGAGGACGAAAAACACACACACACAAAAAAAAGAGGACCAACACCAAATTCCAACTATTTTTATTTCACACTGGAAAAATGCGTATAAACACAGTCAGGACACGTGGGTACATTGCGCGTAAATCTTTCAGATTCATTTGTGCCTACTTGTCAAAGCTCCCTATCCTGAGAAGGACAGCTCATTGGGCTAGGTGGTAGGACATTACACTTATTGAACTACACGATAAGCACACACTCTGATGAAAGGAACACGTGCGGACAGGGACGTGCGCATAGGGACGGACATCTCTGTCCTGAAGCGATAGCGGGGGCTTACGCAGAAGCGGTAGCGGGGATGAAATTTATGTATCTCCACTTTGCCTTATGTAGAATGCCTCCATCACTTCCCTCTCTGTTCTGTCCTTCGCTCTACGTATAAACTCCGCTCTTTAAATTTGGAGTAGCGTTCACAAACCTTCCAGTGTGTCGCATCAAGCTGCCAAAGCCAGTGAAACATTGAGGCAGTGCTGTCTACATCATTGCAGCACTGGGATAATTGAGAACTTAATGGAAGAAGATGCACAACTCACGAACACACTCCGCGGAAAAAGTTTCTTGACCTTTTGAACACACCTTTTACCCTATGCTGATCAATGCGTACAAAGTAGACAGCGTTAACGGTACCAAAATAGCAAGTTGGACTAACAGCGGAACGGAAAAATGACGAAAAGAAGATGCATCGCTGTTTGCCCTTCTTCCGTTCCGCTGCTTTTACTATGAAGCTTTAACGATGCTGACATGGAAACCTTATCTTGGCACCATAACGGGAGGCTACGTCACTGATGTTATGTGACAGAGCATGAGCGTATGATACTACTTGCACAGGAGACTATCGCTTCCTTCACTGAACATTTCTTTTTCACGTATCGTGTCAAAAATAGTGCCAATTTCGTGGAGACTCCCGGCGTCGAGCTGGAGGGAAAGCCGAAAAATCAAGAAGAAAAACGGCCCGCACGGAAGAGGCGCCCAAGGTCAAGCCGCAAGTCTCGCAAAAGTGAGAATTTGGTAGAAAGTGTCAGAGAATCATCTTATCGCGGTGAGACAGACGGAGGGAGAGAGAGAAATCGGTCAGTGCATACCGACGCTCATCGCTCCTTGAGAGGGAGAAAGCGGCGCCGTCCTAGCGAAGAAGGAGCGAGTAAGGGCAAGAGGGTTGGCAAGCTTGCGCGTGCTTGTATCACGTGGGTCACACCGAACCTTCGAGAACGGCTTTCCAAGGCAATACAAAGAGTCGACCACAGGCCGTGAACAGTAGTCGTAACAATCGTAGTCGTGTGTGACTCAGCGAGAAGGAGCAAGAACACGTGAATTGGCGCTGCTATACGGGCCAGCCGACGAGCCCCGCCTGCAAACTTCAAGGCGAGAAGACATCTCGAGTGATTTCGGTGAGTAGGATTCTTTTGTGTTTTATTCTTGGTTGCAGTGCATGAGCTTGTTCGGTTGTTGTTGGTTTCGCGTAATGTCGTAACCAATCTGCGTTTATAATGTGGGGAGCCGTGTTTGTGCACGTTTTGTGTAACTGCCTGTTGATGAGAATATATTTGTTGTGCTTGTTAACGCTCGGCTTTGATTCAGCCTGTGAACCACTGCTGTTGTTTTGCTAGTGCGCCGAAGGGGACCAAAACCTAATTGTGCAAGCTTTCGTGGGATAATTTCCGGGGGAATGACACGTCGGTTCTTGGGATCTTTTCCGGCGATTGTGTCTCGTGCTTCACAGCTCGGGATCGGTGACATATCGCATCTTTGAGGCTGGTCCCATTAAGACTGGAGGTAATAAACGAGGAATAATCTGGTTCACGGACATGGCTGAGTTGGCCTTGGATGCTAGCCATCATTTTTGAACGCATGATTTCCCAAGACCCGCTTTTATACACGAGGTAACCGTGCCTCTTTTTGTAACTTTTAATTGGGCACTCTGGAAGGGTAAAAGACCTTTATTGCAGCGGGGATTGTAGGTCTAACAAATTCCCTAAGCTAGACTAAACGACAACCGTAAATCCTAAAACTGTATGCCATGCTTCTACGGCAGTTCAGACGTAAATTTCAGCCCTTCAGCTTCCTGAATAGAAACAGATAAAACATCTATTCAGTTTACGTGATACTTTTCACTTACCAAAGTTGTGAAAATTAAAGAGTAACCCCATAGCGATGTGCCCTAACAACGGGACCATCACTCTGGCGGTTCGTTAGGATTTGTCAAAACGAAACAGCGTCACGTCATTCAGCACTGGACTGAGCGACGAACCGATGAAAATTCCGTCCCGCTGTACGTAAATCTTGCCGTCATGGATGACGGTGGTAGAGTTTAAATAAAATTCTAAAATAAAAAGCAGTCGCTAGTAACGCTTCTTTGGTCCTGAAAGCGCTGCTCTCCATTATCATCAATGAGCTCACAAACTGCTATGAAGGGACTAGTGGGTGGTATCGAGTAATATAAACCTGTTATGTCAATGGAAAACGCAGAGCAAGCCCACTGTATTCCATCAACCAGCGCTGCCACATGTTCCACTGGGTTCCGGATCAATAAGGCACCGTCAACAGTAAGCGAGTGCGATGCTGCTGAAGATACTTGGCCACACATCACTACCGTCACTTTCTCTCCGATATGACCGGTCTGAAAGGGTCTGAAAGACGGTGAAAAAAAATTCTAAAGACAGCTCTTGTGCTTTAACTACTTCCAACGAATTACATTGTCCCAGTAACTTTACTGCTAACTTCTTATATTCGTTCCCGTCATAATCCACTACCATGCAGTTCTCCACGGCGCTGGAGGCTTCTTCTTGAAAGTCCCTTTCTGGTAGCGCGACAAAGCAGCCCTTCTTGTCTGATTGCAGAATTGACAACTTGGAATGGATCAGGCCACAGACAGGACTAGCTGATATTATTATATCAGCTATATTATTAAGTGGACCTGGGCAGGACATGTCATGAGGAGGAAAGATAACAGATGGACAGTAAGAGCGACAGAGTGGATACCAAGACAGGGAAAGCGCAACAGAGGCAGGAAAAAGGTTAGATGGAGCAATGAAATTAAACAGTTTGCGGGCATAAAGTGGAACCAACTCGGTCAGGATAGGGTGGATTGGAAATCGTTGGGAGAGGCCTTCATCCTGCAGTGGACCTAAATAGGCTGATGATGATGATTGCTTTGAGGTAACTAGGCACATCCTTTAGAATAGACAAGGGATGCCTAGATCCGGTAACGTGACGTTCAACACAGCCGATTGCTTCTTTGACCATACTTGCCTGCTATTCAGGTGCTTCTTTCCTAGAGACACGGTGTACTATAGCCAACTTTTAGCTCGAAGCTGAGCTTCGGATCTTTGCCAAGAGCCGAACTCACTTCGGTAGTGTCGCATCTCCTAGTAGGGTCACTCCACCTTCAGCACGCGCAACCTTTGGTAGGGAGGGCATAGTCATATGCCCCAAGAATTCAGTAGACTGCGCCGCAATCCCCTTGTAATCAGCGAGGCTGCTTCCTTTCCTATTTTACAACCCTTCTTCTACAAAGACCCGCAGTCAATCATTTAGCAGCCGTGCCGGACACCACTTCTCTGAATTCAACAGCTTGCTGATCCTCCTGCATTGTCCCCATAACTCATCTACTAGCCCAAACATGCTCCTTACCTCCAGCGGCACCATCCTGCTCTTGAGGCATCAGACAATAGCCCAAAACTGATACATGGTAACTGCAGTGATGTTCACGCACTTTGTGGCTTGGGTGTGTTTCTTCACTAGAGGAAAGAGCTCGAAGTAGAAGAAACTTTTTCTAGCAGAATCTTGGCCTTGGGCTAGTTGGTATTGGTTTGTAACTAAAAAAATTAGAATTGGAATTTTTACGAATTGGAAATTTTAACATTTATCTCAACCCTGCCGGTGCTTTTTTAAATAGATGGCGTTGAAACTTCCCTTTTCAAGGGGCTTTGCGACATTTTTTATATAGCCAGGAAACGATTCCAATAAGTTGTTCAGGTGCCGGTGAACACTTCAGTGAAATTTTATTGCAATGCACGCACAAGTGGGCTCTTCTTTGAACACTCCCGTCATAAGAAGCAATGATTACGTCGCTTGAGGCTGAACTATCATTGTATTATTTCGTGATGTCGGTGACGTGGTCTGCAATACCTTAAGTTGAACAAATATTTTTCACTGAATCCAGAACTAGTAATATAAGTTGCACCAGTAGTAATAGCGTTTGAAGTGTGTTGCAGAAAGTTGTTTTTCAAGTAACGTATCTAGAAACGCGTGCATAGTTGATCCGACGCAGTCCACGCGCGGTACTTTCGTGACAGTGATGGTTTAGAGAAGGCTGTCCATGGTTAGGAAAACGATGCCTGATTGATTGATTTGTGGGGTTTAACGTCCCAAAACCAGTTCTGATTATGAGAGACGCCGTAGTGGAGGGCTCCGGAAATTTCGACCACCTGGGGTTCTTTAGCGTGCACTGACGATGCCTGTGGGAACATAATATCGATGGTGCCTCAGAGGAAGTGACAGGTGCCTTTTATTGAAGAGTCGAATGAACGTAGAATTTCTTTATGATTCCTTTTTTTGTAATCAGAGATTCGTTCAGTAAGACTTTCTGCCGGGCTATTTGGTTTATACTTGCAAAGGAAAAGAAGAACGCGCAAACTGGACATTTACACAGTAAAGACGTGTAGGAGTGCCACAGAATCACAGGACCACACTCGTCCGTGCCTTAAAATTTGCTTTGTTCATGTCCCGTTTGCGTGTGCCTTTTTCTTATCCAGAGATTCTTTCTGTTATCGTGCCAATTCTATAGAAATTTAGTTGGCCCAGTAGTTTTCTTTATGATTGTTTTGGTGAAACCTGAAACCTCCAGGAGATGGCGCACAGAGATACGGCTTTACTTCCGTTTTCGCATAGATGTTTGCTGACATTTTTTTTAGGACGATCTCTTCAAAGCGTGGCGAGGGATACCTCCCACTTGCTTGTAGAGTTCGGTGTTTTTCCAGCTGGCCCTCGGTTTCTTTCAACAAATGTTGATATTGTAAGGCAGGAGCACAGCTGTTGTAGCCTTTATGTGGCCGAGCCTCGAGCAGAACGAAGATGACGCTCGCGGTGATGATGATTATGTACAGGTGAAGAAGATGACCGATGAATGTTTTGCTCACATGATTACCCCTCGCGCGAAAGCGGCCAACCTGGCCGCTGTCTATGGCGGGGAAGTACGTCGTATAAAATGTTTCAAACGGGAGACATGCACAACCTCCGTACCACGGCAGCGGCCGTCAGAAGGCATGACAGCGGGAGTGACGCGATAGTTCACCGGTGATGTTTGCTCGACCACAATGTAAGGTCCGATAAAACGTGACTGAAGTTTTTCGCACAGACCGGGAACTCGGGTTGGGGTCCACAACACTTCGTATCCGGGATGGAACGACGCGACGCGGTGAGATGCGTCGTAGCGAGCCTTGCGTTCCTGTTGACTTGCCTCGGTATTGAGGCGAGCACGGCGGCGACACGTAGCAAGGCGAGACAAAAAGTGCTCGCTCAACGCTGGCGACGAGTTGACGGGGACATCAAAAAAGGAGGCGTCGAGGAAAGATGCTGGCTGCCGGCCGTAAACCAGAAAGAAGGGCGAGTAACCAGTAGTGCGTTGGACAGCAGTATTATATCCGAATGTCACGAATGGCAGTACGGAGTCCCAGTTGGTGTGATCAGCGTTGATGTACATAGATATCATATCGAAGAGGGTACGATGAAAGCGTTCTGTGATGCCGTGAGCCTGCGGATGATAGCTGGAAGTCGTCTTATGGATAGTGTTACAAGTGAGGAGGACGTCCTCAAGCAGCTTCGACAGAAAAGTCTTGCCGCGGTCACTCAAGAGCACGCGCGGAGCGCCGTGCCGCAAGAAGATAGCTTCCAAGAAGAAATTAGCGATCTCTTCCGCGGATCCAGAACGTAGCGCCGCCGTTTCGGCGTACCTTGTCAAGTGGTCTGCGGCCGTGGCTATCCATCTCTTTCCGCCAGCTGATGTTGGCAACGGTCCGTAGAGGTCGATCCCAATCACTGCAAATGGAGTGTCGGGACATGGAAGAGGTTGCAGGAGCCCAGCAGGTGGTAAAGTAGGCCGTTTGCGGCGTTGACACAACAAACAAGAAGCGATGTATTTTGCGGCGGAAGTGGCAAGGCCAGGCCAGGCAAAACGAGTGCGGATGCGGTCGTAAGTTTTATGAAAGGCGAGATGACCAGCCGTCGGATCGTCGTGAAACGTCTGCAATATCTGTGCCCTGAGTGATCGAGGCGCGACCGGCACCCAACGCTGTCCTTCGGGGTGGAATGTGTGACGGTAGAGGATTGAGTTTGCGATCTTGAAGTTCTTTAACTGCCGACGGGTATGAGAATTAGGAGGACGAGATGAGTCATGGAGGCGTTCCATAACTGAGTGGCAGTAAGCGTCGTTGCGTTGGTGTGCCGCGAACGTGTCGGGGTAGAAAGAAGGACGCTCATCGAGTCCTGGATGAGCGTCGAGGAAGGACGCTCATCGAGGACTGCGGATGATTCGTCCACAGGATTGCTCACGGTGCGTGGTAGGCAGGGATTGTCGGAAGGGGACGGTAGCGGGCAACGACTGAGGGCATCCGCATCATTATGCTTCTTGCCGGATTTGTACATGACGTCGAAATCATATTCTGGAAGACGTAGTATCCAGCGACCTAGACGTCCGGATAGATTCTTTAATGTCGACAGCCAGCACAAGGCATGGTGGTCGGTGACGACCGTAAAACGGCGGCCGTGGAGATAAGGTCGAAATTTCTGTATGGCCCAAACAACGGCAAGACATTCCTGTTCGGTTATCGTGTAGTTTTTTTCTGCCGAATTCAGTGTCCGACTTGCGTATGCGACCACACGTTCTTCAGAAAGTCTCTGTCGCTGTAATAGAACCGCGCCGATTCCATGGCCACTGGCGTCAGTATGGAGTAGAGTGTGTGCGGTGTTGTCAAAATGACAAAGGACCGGTTCCGACGTGAGGGCACGCTTCAAAGTGTCAAAAGCCGTTTGGCAGTCGTCGGACCACACATACGGAGTTCCCGAAGGGAGTAGATGGTGAAGCGGGGCCGCAATCGTAGCGAAGTCTCGGATGAAGCGGAGGAAGTACGATGCGAAGCCAAGAAAGCTGCGCAGCTCTTTGAGGCGCTGAGGCCTCGGAAATAGGAGGACGGCGGTAATCTTATCGGGGTCAGGCCGAATGCCGTCTTTGCTGACAAGGTGGCCCAGTACTTTAATAGTTTTGCTCGCAAAGTGGCAATTCTTGGTGTTGAGCTGAAGACCGGCTGCAGAAAGACACGAGAGAACTTCGTCTAGGCGCTGTAAGTGTTGTGCGAATGTTGAAGAAAATATGACTATGTCGTCAAGGTAACATAGACAAGTCTTCCACTTGAGGCCTCGCAGCAGTGTCCATCATTCGCTCAAAGGTTGCGGGGGCATTGCAGAGGCCGAAAGGCATAACATTAAATTCGTAAAGTCCATCAGGTGTGGCAAAGGCAGTCTTTTCCTTGTCGGCCTCATGCATGGGGATTTGCCAGGAACCGGAGCGTAGGTCAAGACTGGAAAAATATTCCGCTCCTTGCAATGAATCTAACGCATCATCAATGCGGGGCAAGGGGTACACGTCTTTTCGAGTTATCTTATTCAAGGCACGGTAATCGACACAAAAGCGCACTGAGCCATCTTTTTTCTGCACAAGGACGACAGGTTATGACCACGGGCTTGAGGAGGGCCGAATGGCATTTCGCTTGAGCATGTCGGCGACGTGCCTGTCGATGATTTCGCGTTCGGTGGAAGAGACGCGATACGGTCGGCGGCGCACAATAGTAGTTCCATCGACGTGTATGCGATGGGTTGCCGCCGAGGTCTGTCCCAAAAGAGGAGAGTCTACATCGAAGGAAGACTTGTGTTTCGACAACAAGACAAGCAATTCATCTCTGTGCGGTGGAGTCAGGTCCGTACTGATTGCGCTAGCAAGGGTAGAGGCAGGAGCACTATCTGCAGCTGGGCGTTGTGGCGCCGCAGCAGAGCTCAAAACAGGCTGGGTGTCGGCATCGGAAACCATAACAGAATTTAGGGAGCAAAATTGGTTCATTGGTAACGTTAAGTACAGCGAGAAGAGCCGTGCCGTTGATGAATCGAACAAGACTGGAGGCTATTGCAATCCCTTTCGATAGGTAACATGCTGACGGAGCTACGAGAACGTCGCCGCTGTCGATTACGTCAGAAGCAACCGTCAGGAGTTGCTCGTGGCCAGGTGGCACTACGCAATCAGTTACGGTTCGAAGACGGTGGCGGGACTGGAGTTCTGTGTCGACATCATGAGTCTCCCGCATGTGCACAAGACGTTGTCGGCAAGAGATGAAGGCGGCAGCGTCTGAAAGAAAGTCCCACCCTAGAATGAGCATACAGGCGCAGGAACGTAGCACGACGAACTGAATGTGGTGGCGGATCCCATCTATAAAAACTCGGACGGTGCACTGTGCCGACGGTCGAATTGAAACATTATTTGCATTACGTAAAGAGGCTCCACTATAAGGTCTAGTAACCTTGCGTAGACGAGAACACAAGTGAGAGCGAATGACAGAAAAAGCTGCTCCCGTGTCGACTAAAGCTTGTATGGGCACACCTTCAGCATACACTAATAAAGAATGGGCCGGGCACTCTGGAGGTATTGTGTGTTGTCCGAGCGATGCAGTTTTCCCTCCAAGAACTACAGCACCTAGTTTTCTGAAGGGTAGTCAGAAGCGTGGGTGACTGGTCGCAGGGGCGATGTTGAGCGCCGAAGAGGAGAAGGAGAGCGTCGGCGCCCTGGATGGTAACTCTGAGGAGCGTCGGGTGGAGGAGGTGGTGAGAAGGAACGCGTCGACGGGCGGCGGTGGTATTGACTTGGAGAGAACGCCCCGTCCCTCTCGTAGACAGCGTAGCCGCAGCGTTCGTCCTGTTGGCGTTTGCGACAAAACCTGGAGATGTGCCCTCGAATGCCGCAGTAGTAGCATACTGGCCGGGACGAGCGCCAGGGTGTGTAAAAGGCTGGGACTGGCGCAGTGGGTGCAAATGCCACTATGTTGCTCTGCACAGGAACAGGCGGCGCGCGCTGCGCAAAGGCGGGTTGCATGGCCGCCATTTGTGCATAAGTGGCGGGCGGAGGTGGCGGAGGTGGCGGCGTCGGGGGATCGGAGGCCACAGTGAAAGCCATAGCGGACAACTCCTCTTTGATGATGTCGCGCAGAGCATTAGGGGGGGACGACAGTTGCGGAGCGGGCGAACAAGAGAGTCCTTGCGCTTGTAGCTCTTCGCGGATCAAAGTGCGAATCAGCGTGCGCAAATCAACATCCGTAGAAGGTTGGGTGTCACAGGCGGCAGGCTGTAACCGAATGGCTTGGAGTTCATCCAGATGTCGACATGTTGTGATGATATCGTCCACGGTGCTGGGGTTCTTGATCGCCAAGGCGTTGAACGCAACGTGTCCTATCCCTTTCAGAATATGCCGGACGCGATCCGATTCCTTCATGGCCGAGTCCACGCGACGACACAAGGCGAGGACGTCTTCGATGTACGAAGTGTATGTCTCTCCTGGATGTTGCACGCGCCCGTCGAGCTTTCGCTTGGATACTTCAGAATGGATGTTGGGAATTCCGAAATTCCTGCGAACTTGTTGGCAGAAATCAGACCAATCGGCGAAGCTGCTCTGGTGGTTAAAAAACCAGGTTTTAGCGACGTCGGACACATAGAAGCCGACGTGACGAAGTTTCTGAGGGTCGTCCCAGTGGCTGTACGCTCTCACCCTCTCGTAATCCTCGAGCCACTCTTCTACGTCGTCACGCGGGAGACCAGAGAAGATGGTGGGTTCACGCTGCCGGGCGGTGATTGTCCATGGGGGAGCGGCCAGGTGCGCTGGGGCGTTGATGCCCGATGGGCCAGGCTGCTGTTCGTTACTCATGGCAGTGGACAGCCGGAGCAAACGGCGATGCGAACGTAGCTCCAGGGAACCGCGTCGACGTAGAGGACTAAGGGATCGAAAACACCTTCCACCACTTTGTAAGGCAGGAGCACAGCTGTTGTCTCGTAGCCTTTATGTGGCCGAGCCTCGAGCAGAACGATGACGCCCACAGTGATGATGATTATGTACAGGTGAAGAAGATGACCGATGAATGTTTGCTCACAATATCACAACAATGGTGCCTCGATTTTCCGCGGATTTCACGCTGTCTGTCCTATCGCTGTGGTTTCGAAGTACTGCCTAGTTTCTGGCATGAGGCTTCTGCGGAAGGACTTTTGCTTTAGGATGTCAGACATTACTTTTTTGGTAACAACGATGGTACATATTGCAAGAGATAGCCGGGTCTGGGCCAGTAGTTCCTGGTTCCAGAGCCGATGCACCTAGCAGCGAGTCCGGTCCAGTCCTGATCATCCAGGGCCTCTGTTCCCAGCAGCGCATCTAGCCAAGGCCTGGCCCAGGCTAAAACACCAGCGCACGCGCCGAAGCAGATGCACGCACTTCATCGTCGTGTAGTCTCTAGCCGGGCGGTTGACAATCCCCACACTCTCCCTCCCTTCGTGGTTGTGACGGCACTGGTCCACAGAGGCCAGCACAATGATCGACACCCCCACCTGTGGTAGAGCCTCGAAAGCTGGGGCACCAAGCCAGGTGGCGAACCAGGCGAGGTAGCCCAGCACCACACATAAGGTCTTGCATGATCCTGCGGTCCTAAACCCCTGGAGGTACTGCAGGAACACGCGGGACCTAAGCCGGGCCCTGTGTATATCCTGGTAGCTCCGCCAACCTCGCTCTGAAGACTGCACCAGTAGGTCGCCGGTGGGTGCGGACGCCGCGCAGCATGCAAGCACAGCAGTGAGTCCAGTGAGCCACTGCAGATGAGCACATATGGGACGGTGTCAGAAGCCGCATCGGGACGTCGTAGGCTTCCGCCCGCAAGTGCAAAGCCATTGTTGTCGGCTCAGCCCGGCTCTCCGGACCATCGTCTGCCATGCAGTCGTCCCACTATTAGCCACTTTAGGCATCACCGTCATTACCCTCCTCAGGATCATCTCCCTCGGGGTCGTCTCCTTCGTCGTCGTAGTCCTCACCATCCGGAAATGCCTCATCATCGTCGTCACCGGGGCCCTCCTCGTACTTGTCCTCGCACCCCCCGTCTTCTCGTCTACGTGGTCCGTCTTCTGGACCTTCTCCTTCCCATCGTCATCTCTGGATGGCCTAGCTTGGCTCTTTCATAGTTGGTTATAGTGATGGCGTACGACTGGCGTCTTGCAGGCTTGCTTACAAGCTCTGCCGCGTCCCCATGTTGGGCTCAGTGGTGGGCGGTCGGCGTGGTTGCTGAACATATCCATCAATCTATGACATCTCAAGCTTCCTTTGTCTTTGATCGGCCTCTTAAGCGAGGTGGCACCGAAGAAACATTTCAGTCCCCCTACGGAATAATACACCAACATTTCCCAAATACCATCTAATACATTGTGAGGGATCAACGCCCGTGAGAAAGTTTTTTCCATTCCTGGTGGCAAAGTGCCTGAAGGAGAAAATAGGACCTGCCTACAAAGCCCCAAAAATGTCCAGTGGGGACCTCCTTGTAAAATTGTCCGACAAAACCAAGTACAAAAGCTGTCTGAACTTAAAAGCATTGGCAACGCCATTGTTACCACTTCAGCCCACAGGTCACTGAACACTAGCAAAGGAGTTGTATCTGAGGGAGATTTTCTAAACCTGAGCAATGAAGAATTCCTAGAAGGGTTCCAAGACCAAAATGTTGTGAAAGGGCAGAGAATTGTAATTCGAAGAAACGACCAAGAAATCCCTACAAAGCATGTGATCCTCACCTTTGGCACGAGTGAAATGCCCACATCATTGGATGCCACATCATTGGACGTCAAAGTCAGCGTTAGACCGTACATACCAAACCCTAGGCGGTGCTTTAAGTGTCAGAGATTTGGACATGGTTCTCAATCATGTAGAGGCCAAGCTACTTGCGCAAAATTCAGCAGCCACGATCATGAATCGAACACGTGCACTACCGCGTCGCAATGCGTAAACTGCAAGGGGACCATTTAGCGCACTCCCGCTCGTGCCCTGGCTGGAAAAGAGAAGGAGATCGGAGCTCTTACAGTCAAAGAAAAAATGTCTTTCAAGCGCGCAAACGTCTTTCACACCTCTACAGACGGCGTTACGCCGATGTGACGCAGGCGGGGGCAGCGTCACAGAGGCCCGAGGCGTCCGCAGGCACCACCCAGAGTGAACCTGCAGGGGCTCCCTCTGCCACCTTGATGGTAGCTAATGCTGCACCATCACCTTCAGTGGCTCAGTAGTCACGGCCTCTCAGGGCGTTGAACTTGCTAGAACCTCAAGGCCTGAGGCACGTGCCTCGGCACCAAACCCTCGGTCCTAGCGCCTCGGGTAGCGCGACGGAGGTCGATTCAAAAACCTAGGTGCCAACGACACCGAAGGACAAGCGCTCTCTTGAGTGCAAAAGGAGGGAAAAAGTCCCTATAACCATGCAAAACAGGAAGGGATAACCTGAAGGGTTGTCACCGCATTACCAGTCTAATTCCTAATTCTCTTTAGATATATGTCACCTCGCATTTTATCTTTTAATGTCGTTACTTTCCTGTTCACATTAACTTTTCCTCTACAGTGGTACTGCAGAGGTTTCCTACATAATTTAGGTGACATCAAAGGCATCATTAGCACATTTTCACATTTTCACAGCATTTTGCTTACAAGAAACCAACCAACCCCATTGCTCTCACCAGCTGCTTAGCAAAATCATATGAACGTATTGTGAACTCCAGGCTTATGTATCACCTAGAAACAGGGAAGTCATTAGATACCCATCAATGCGGCGTAAAAGAGGCTGCTCAACAACAGACCGCGTCGTACGACTCCTACACGAAATACGCAGCGCCTTTATGTACAGACAACACTGCCTAGCTATATTCTTCGACTTAGAGGAGGCATATGATACTACCTGGAGATTGGGCATTTTGAGGGACCTGGCAGATATGGGTATTCGTGGAAAAATGCTGAAATGCCTCTCAGATTTCATGTCCGATCGTACATTCCGAGTACGCCTTGGCACAGTGCTTTCGCGTCTCCTTATCCAGGAGAACGGAGTGCCTCAGGGCTGTATTCTGAGCACAACGTTGTTCGTGATTAAAATGAACTCTTAACAAAGTGATTCCACCTACCCTTATGCATTCGCTGTACGTTGATGACATGCCAATTGCTTGTCGCTCATCTGGTATGGCGACATGTGAACGGCAGGCACAAATAACCTTGAATAAATTGACGCAGTGGGCTGGCAAAAATGGTTTCCGATTTTCCACTGAAAAAACTGTCGCCATCTTATTCTCCCAGAAGAGAGGCCTACAACCAAACCCAACCCTCACGCTTAATCAAACTATATTGCCGGTGAAATCAGAACACAAATTCTTAGGTATTATATTTGATAAGCAACCCAGTTTTCTTGCACACATGAACGATCTCAAAGTCAAAACAAATAAGTCCCTCAATGTCCTGAAAGCCCTGTCCCAGAAACGCTGGGGGTCTGACCGCAAATGTCTTTTACACATCTATCCTTCTTTGGTCCGCAGTAAACTGGACTATGGCAGCATAGTATATGGTTCAGCCCGAGATTTTTACCTCAAGAGGCTAGATCCAGTTCATAATAAAGAAATACGTTTAGCAACTGGTGCTTACAGAACTTCCCCCATTCCTAGTTTGCTATCGGAGTGTAACGAACCATCTTTAATGCACTGTAGAAGGGCACGCATTTGGGCTGGTTGGTTCATGATTGTAAGAAGACGAAAACGGCGGCGTACTTACGCACGACGATTGTTGCAATAAACACATATGGTTGTTAGTCAGCGCCCGTGTCTGTGCTCTCCCTTGTCCTGTGTCCTGCGCTGTTTTCGTTTTCATCTTCTTTCAATCTTTAACGCACCGTAGAGCGTAGTTGTTGCTGACACACGTTCTTAAAGTACGCTGAATGCCTGATCACATATGTTACAGCATCATAACGCACTGAAAAAATCGACTTCACTACACAAACAAGCCAAATGCTATCAGACCACTCATCCTAAGGTTAGAGCAAGAAAGTCACAAGTACAACGTTCCCACTGAAACAGATTTTGTTATGGCAGGATCAACCAGATTGGCCCCTTGGAATGATATGTCACAATTTCTCGATTTCTCATTGACACACCTAAGGCAACAACACACACCACTATAGCAGATTTTACAGGAATTTTGTGCAAACAGAAGAAACATACAAGTCTTACGCAGAATTTTAGAATGATGGCTGAAAGAACGACAATTTTATCGGAAGTAGCGTGGTGCGAAGAACATGGGAACGAAGGGTTAGACTAACAGAGTTTGCCCCAGTTTTCAAAGCTGAGTGTTATGCATAGCAGAGGGCGGTAGAAAATATTATTAGCGCCAAACACAAAAGGGCTGTAGCCTGTACTGATTCTCTGAGTGCCCTGAAAGCCATTAACACACAATCGCACTACGAACCAATCATAGGAACAGTGAACACAGTTATAAAACTTGCAAATTTCCTTATGAGACATGCTACTACAGCAAGAAAAAAGGCCATATCGCGAGATCTTGTCACTTGAGAAAAGAATCGCAGTCAAGGCGAAATCAAACTCCGGCTCAGAAGCCAGGAAAAAATCAGGCACAAAAGCAAAGTCAGGCAAGCATACCGTTGCACGAAGTGGAAGAGCTTCACTGTGTTTGCGAAGTTGACGAGTCTCAAAAGTTTAGTGCCACTGTGCTGATCCAAGGGAAAGAGGGGAAGATGGAAGTAGACTCAGGAGCGTCTCATTCGCTGGTTAGTCAAGAAACGTGGCGAGAGATTGAAGGACGCGCAGGCAAAATTACACTAGTCAGTACCGGAACGAAGCTTGTTACTTGGACGAAAGAGCCACTTGAGATGCTGGGAAAAGCAATAGTGGAAGTGAACAAGGCCGTTCAAAGTAGCGTCTATCCCTTGCCCACAACTGATGAAATGATAGCAACGCTAGGGTCAAGCAAATATTTCACGAAGCCGGATTAGGCTCAAGCCTACCAACAGCTTGTTGTGGACGACGCATCATCCTGAAGTCCTCACTGTAAACACGATGAAAGGCTCTTTAAAGCGCGAAGACTTTATTTTGGCATTTTCGTAGCGCCGTGGTTGTTTCAGCGCGAGTACTCATCCACCGGGCGTCCCACTTAGTTCCTGAGTACCTGAAACCCGAAGGCGGCTATCTTCTCGCATTCAAAGATATTACAACCTACTACAAGGATAGGCATCGCCAATACCCAACTCCTGCAAAGGGGCTGGGCAGAGCTAATGAATGCATCTTGTTCCGTCTTTTCACGAACACTTTATTGTGCCCGGCAATCTTGCAACATTTCGATCCTTCCTTCACTGGCAAGTGCAAATTCTGTGGGGAGGTGGCCGACACCTACCACATGGTTTCGGCTTGCCAACTCAACTCAGCTCTTGCCCCCAACACTAACCCTACACGAGAGGAGTGGGAGGCGACCCTACTTAGTTGCTCGGACCTTCAGGCCCAAAAGGCCTTGGTCCGCAGGGCTAAGCTGGCGGCTCGTACCAATGGGGTCACGGACTAGGGACACCACCCACTGCGCTGCCCTTTGAAGGCTACACCTCTCTTTCTTTTTAAATAAATGTTTTCTTCTCTCTCTCTCTCTCACTATGGACACGTTGCTTCCAGGAATATTGGGAGGCAAATGCTATCTCGATGATATCTTAATATCACGAGATTCGCTCGAACACCACGCTGAACGCCTCTAGACAGTGCTCACCCGGCTAAAGAACGCACGTCTGCAGGTAAACAAAGACAAGTGTGAATTCTGCAAGACAAGCATTGAGTTTTTCGGTCATGTGATTCGTGTCACGGTGATTCATCCATCTGCGAGCAAAGTGGACGCGATCCTGAACGCACCGATGCCGTCATCAAAGAAGGAGTTGCAATCGTTCCTTGGGCTCATTAATTTTTATAGCCCATTCCTAAAAGGAAAAGCTGAGGTAGCGGAACCACTTGACCACCTGCTGGACAAGAATAGTGGTTGGAGCTGGAATACCCAACACGACCAGTCCTTTGTTGCCCCGAAGAACTTGTCGTTAGAAGCAGTTCATATTTTGTACGACCCGAAGCAACCGATTGTTCTGTCATGCGATGCGTCACCTGTTCGAATTGGAGCCGTCCTGGCTCACCGGGTACAAGATGGCACAGAACGCCCAATTGCATACGCATCTAAAACGCTTGGAACTAGCGGGCAAAAATATGCGCACAATGACAAGGAGGGTTTAGCCATCGTGTATGGTGTAAAAGAAGTTTCACCAGTGTTTGGCTGGACGTAACTTCATAATCACGATGATCAGCAGCCTCTGCTGGGATTCTTTAACAGAGAGAAACGCATTCTAGAAGTGGTTTCCCCAAGAATGTTTCGTAGGATTCTACTTTTGGCTGCATATGAATACACCTTGGAATATCCACCAGGTCCCCGCAGCAGCAACGCTGATGCATTAAGCCGTCTTCCAGTACCGGGACGCGAGGACGAGACGCAACCACCCGGTGACGAGCTGCTGTTGGACGCTGTGGAGTATCCACCCTTACAAGCGTCTGACCTCGCGGAACTTACGAAAAGGGACCGTACTTTGTCTACAGTGAAGAATTACATTCTCTTTGCTTGGCCGACAGCTTATGAGAATGAGTTTGCGGCTTTTGCAACGAGGAAGTTTAAGTTATCTCTGCATCGGGATTGCATCCTCTGGGGCGATCGAGTGGTCCTACCTCAAGACGCAAGAGAGTATGTTTTTCGTTTGTTGCACGCAAATCATCCTGGCAGGCTCGCCAACTGTAATAGACGCGACTCGGAGGCAGACGCTCAGCCACAGAACAGAAGGTTTATTGCGCGTCTCAATATATAGTGGCACACAGTTGACGTCATTTGCACTTGGCTCACTTGCGTCTCGTCAGACAGAGAGCAGCGTTTAATGCCGCGTCCTAAGAGTAATGTTATCGAATATACACGAGTTCTTTTTTGAAAACCTTTTTAATTGGTTACTCTGTGCGTAATCATGCATATCCTTTGGCCTGTGAGTGCCATGTCATTTGAATACTGCAGAAAAAAAATAACGCGCATTTTCCTTCATTGATGGTGCAGGAGCAACTCTCTTTTCCGGAGCATTCGCAATCAGCTTTGCGTTTCCATTTCCTGAAACTAATTTGTTAGTGAGGGTCACTGTTCGACACCATTTGAAGAAATCCATCGAAGGGGTGCTGAACCACCCCTCGGGCTTGGTGGAAAACCGCATTCCATGGCGAGCGTACGCTGTAATGAGCACCTGAGCCAAATTCTGTAGTCATCCGAGGCGTTCACCAGCGGGTCAAAATGTTGCCACTTCCTAAAGAGCCCTTTCCTGAAAAAGAGGCTTCTCCTTATTCTTTTTGTATCTGCTCTAGCGCGTATCAGAGCAGATCGCTTTTATTGGCTGATGGCAGTCAAATTATCTCAATCGCCTGTGTCCGCCGCGCCCGTGTTCAGGCCCTTCGCAGCGCCTGTTTTTATTAACCAAAAGCGCGCGCCTGCTGCACGCTCGCTTTTCCTTGCGTTGTGAGCGCGTGGAAGAATGTAACAATGAACGCGTAACGACGAACTGTGCTCGGTTTCTACAAAACTATCTCTGCATTTTTGTTCATCAGAAATGCGACTCCTAGTTCTCATTTTTCTTCTGGACCACAGTATCGTAGGACGTGCCATTTTGAGCACTGTAAGGGCTTCCCCCATCCTCCTAACCTCACTGAGCCCTATTCCATCCCATTTAATGGGGGCTAATTCTTCAAACAGTACCTATAGACTTAACTCACTACACGAAATTCTGTTGGTTTAATTAGTGATCACCTAATGAGGCTTGAATTACGTGTGCTTGGTTTAATTAGGCTTCGCTTAGTTAGTGTACATTATGCTCGACAGAACTAGACTTAGTTTAATTACACCTGACCTATAATTCTTAGCAAACTTATATTGGCTTCACTAACTTGGCGCGGTTATGCTAGACTCACATAGCCTAGCTGAGTTTTCTGCGCATTTACCCAGTTTCACCAATATCTTAAACAGTTTCGCTGTTAATATTGAGATAGCGTGTAGTATTGTTCACTCGCACTTAAATCAAACTAAACCGTTCACCTTGCCTAATGCCCCGCCACGGTGGTCTAGTGGCTACGGTACTCGGCTGCTGATCCGAGGGTCGCGGGATCGAATCCCGGCCGCGGCGGCTGCATTTCGATGGAGGCGAAATGTTGAGGCCCGTGTGCTGTGCGATGTCAGTGCACGTTAAAGAACCCCAGGTGGTCGAAATTTCCGGAGCCCTCCACTACGGCGTCTCTCATAATCAGAGCTGGTTTTGGGACGTAAAAACCCCACAAAACAACAACAACAACACCTTACCTAATCTGAACACATATTATTTGAAAAAATTCCCATTATTCCACCTCGATCAAGGTTACGTTATTCCTTGTTATTCTTCGCTATTATAGACGTCGTGTGGGATGTGTACGATCAAGAGAGGGGTAAGAAAAGCATATACTATCTCCGCGATGTTATTCGCTGCCTGCCTATAGAAGTGTTCAAACGTCTAGACTGGGAAGAAAAGGGAATAGATGGAGTATATCTTAGCAATTTAAGGTTTGAAGACAACAATGCGCTCTTTAGCAAAGACGGCGACGAACTACAAAACATGATTTATGACCTAAATTGGGAAAGTCACAAAATTAGACTAAAATTATGCTGTACAGTCTAGCCAGGGAAGAGGAATTCAAAATGAACCATGATCCCTAAGAATGTGTGAACGAATGCGTATTCCTGCGGCAGTCATTAACAGGGACGCCTAACCATGAAAAGGAAATCCTCTGTAGAATAAGAATGGATGGAGCGCATTCGCGAGACATTCCCAAATCATGACTAGAAACTTGCCACTGTCACTAAAGCAAAACGTATTTAATCACTGCATCCTCCCAGTACTAACGTATGGTGCAGAAACATGGAGGTTAACGAAAAATCTAGGGATGAAGTTAAGGAGCTTGCAGCGTGCAATGGAAAGAAAAATGATAGGTGTAACGCTAAGAGAAAAAAAACGAGCGGTGTGGATCACAGAACAGACAACAGCAGCTGACATTCTTATATAAATTAAAAGAAAAGATAGGCCTGCGCAAGGCATATCATGCGGAGCACAGGTAAGGAATGGGTTGTAAGAGCGACGGAATGGATTCCAAGCGAAGAAAAGCGCAGCAGTGCAGGAGAAATGTTAGATGGAGTGATGAAATTAAGAAGTTCGCAGGTAAAGGTGGAACCAGCTTGCTCAGGATAGGGCAACTTGGAAATCGTTGGGATAGGCCTCCGTCCTGCAGTGGACTTAAAAATAGGCTGACCATAATGAAGGTGAATATACCCTAAGACCATTAATATATCGTAGTAAGGAAGCACGAACCTATGCACGAACCTACGCGGCCTGAGGAAGAGGCACGAGCCCTGATCTCGAGCTGACGACCCTGTCCAGAACTACGGCTGCTGCCATTGTCGCACCGCCTGTCCACACGCTACCTAAAACCAATAAACCCCGTTCCAAAGTGGCGGATGTGCTGGGTAACCAAAGCTTGAACTACGAAGTCGGACGCTACCCGCTATCCCGACAATGGCAGAACCCGCCCAGCCAGCAGCCCCCCAACCTCCGCCTGTGATCGTAACAGGCGCGCTGCGGCAGCGCCACCGGCCCTTTTTCAGCGGGACCGATGACTACGATGTGGAATATTGGCTGGCGACATTCGAGAAAGTGAGCAGCCAAAATAAGTGGGACGACCCATCTAAACTGCAAAATGTGCCGTTCTATTTAAAAGACGTAGCAAGCCTGTGGTACCACAACGACGAGTCCGACTTCGCTACATGGAGTGCGTTCAAGAAGCGCTTTGCAGAGGTGTTCGACCGCCCCGCCGTGAGCACGCTACGCGGCGAACAGCGCTTCCGTGCACGAGCACAGCAGCAGGGGGAAACATTTACCAGCTGCATCGTGGACGTCATCGACCTCTGTAGGCGCCTGAATCCATCAATGACAGAGCAAGAGAAGAGGAAGCACATCTTGAAAGGCATTGACGACGATGCCTTTCAAATGCTGCTTTCAAAGGACCCACGGACCGTGGCTGAGCTTACGATCTTGTGCCAGAGCTTCGACGAGCTGCGTAAACAGCGCGCCTTAGTTCGGCGGCCTACCACGACGGATGACCTCAACGCCTTACCCATCGATGGAGACCACAGTACGCTGCTGTCGCAAATCAAAGAATACGTGCGGGAAGAAGTGGCACGGCAGCTCTGCTGCGTATCGTATATGCCGAAGCCAGAAGTACCTACGTGCGGTCTCGCACCGTCTATCAGAGAAGTTATTCAGGAGCAGGTTTCCGAGGCACTGCCATCTGCCCCTCAGCCTGCACCTGTTGCCGCACCACTCACTTACGCGGCTGCTGCTGCAAGGCCACCACGACAGCCGCAAGCGTTCGCCCCTCAGCCGTTTCGGTAGCCACCGGTACCATTTCCTATTGTACAGCAGCATATCGTAAACTCATGGCGGACTGACGACAACCGAGCGATATGCTATGCTTGCAGAATCGCGGGTCACGTGGCACGATTGTGTTATCGGCGCTTCTCTGCAGCCCCTCGGGCACCCAGATTCCGTGACTATTCTTTTCGGCCCCCATATTACACGTCGCCTGGACTCTACGCACGTTGCCCCCCTCCTGACTCAGACTTCTGACCTGACTCCGACTTCCGACCCTTCCCCTCCCGCCGCTCCCCCTCACCGCGTCGTCGCTCTATATCGCCTATGCGTCGCCGACCCAGCACTGATGAGACGGAAAACTTGGGCCGATGTAGTACAAGAAACTATTATGTCCTTGTGATCCGAGTAGTAGGTGGATACATACGTAACATCTCGCACAATGTATGGGTCGTTGGTGAATGCGAGATCGATGCACGTACATTTCGACGTCCTGATGGCCTCAGTGGGCATCTTCCATTCGAGATTGAACTCGGCAAGCACGGCGGCGAGGAGCGATGGACTAGGTGGCGCGTTCGTGCGCGTAGTGCCGCTACGGCGACGCCACGCAGCTGGGAGCGCGCTTTCGCCAACCCAGCGAAGAAACACGGCGACGCGGTCGCACGCATGTCCAGGTAGCTGCAGCAGAGCAGAGCGCGAGCCGACTGCCGCTGCGGCGAGTGTTGGCGCCGGCATCACTTCCGGTGGTAGAGGTCACGTGGTTTCCGGGCACGGCTTTTGCGGACGCTTTTTGGCGGACG
>CM023484.1:130528428-130558923 GCA_013339685.2 Hyalomma asiaticum
AATAATATACAGAAGGAGGTCCCAAAGCTCTAGGCTGCAAGGGGACCTCCTGTGCTGGTTAAACAAAAGAACGTAAATCAAGCAGAGCAACTTGGCAAAAAGAATAAGTTTCAAAGAATCAATAACACTTGACAGCAAATGAACTAAAACATGATATACAAACACTAAAATACATGCGAGATCAAAAACGAACGATACAAATCAGGTTAATACAAACTACAATGCAACAATCAAGTCCAAATGCTACCATGCGGTAACAATAAAATAGTTATGAATAGAATACTGCTATACAAGATATCACGTGTGATGATTTATAATGGGCAAAAAAAAAGACAAAAATGGTATGCCACAAAGCGGCAGCAATTTCAGACACATGGATATAAATGAATTTGGTATAATATAAAACAAACATAATGGGCAAAACAAACATAATGGGCATTAACTAGAAGATTATTTAAACGTTAAGTAAATACGAGGAAAAATGTTTTTTAAAACTACCAATGATCGGAGACATCTTCACCTCTCTTGGAATACCGTTCCAGACGGAAATCGCTGTGAAGATAAAAGTGAATCTGCCATAGTTAGTTCGAACTTTCGGTAACAAAAAGTTGTTATTTGATGCAAATCGAGTTATATTTTGATTAATGAGTTGTTCTTTGTTAAAAACTATGAATGACATGTTTGAGTGAAGAGAATTGTATGTAAGGATTGCCATGTTAAAATGGAAAAGTTTCTGAATGGTTAGAATGCGATGCTCTTGTAAGAGAGCAGATGCACTACATCGTGGTGACTGAAATGTGATAATGCGAATGGCCTGGTTTTGAATATGTTGTAAAGGGGCCAGATGAGTGCTATATGTATTACACCAGGACGCAATGCAGTAAGTGAAGTGACTGTGAATGAAGGCATAGTAAAGAGAAAGCAAGGTATTTAGACGGAAGTATGGACGTGCCTTCATGAGAATCCTGATGCCATAGGCAGCTTTTTGCTTTATGTGTGAGACATGGGAAGTGTACTTTAAGTTTGAATCAAGAATCACTCCTAGAAAACGACAATGACTGGAAGCTTTGATGGAATAATTATTGACCTTTATAGATGGAAATTCAACGACCCTTTTCTGAGTGGGGTGAAATAGCATAAAAACTGTTTTAGTGGGGTTAATTTCCAATGAATTTTGATGACACCAGCGAATTATACTTTCAAGATCGCTATTCAGCTTAGAAGTAAGACTATCAATCGAGGTGCAAGCAGTTAAGATCGTAGTGTCATCCGCATATAGGTAAGGTAGACAGTGCGATAGGTGAGAAGTGAGATCGTTAATGTAAATGGTGAAGAGTAATGGGCCTAGTATAGATCCCCGAGGTACTCCCCTATTGACTAATTTGAAATTAGAAAGATGATTAGAAATGCTAACAGCCTGTTCTCTGTTAGTTAAGTAACTGTGAATGAAGTTCAACGCAGGTCCTGCCACACCAAGCGCGTTTAATTTAGTAATTAAAATTTTATGAAGGATTGAATCGAACGCTTTTGTGAGGTCAATAAACACTGCTCCAGCATAATTACCTGTGTCAATGTACTTGAATGTAGTGTTTAATCTTATCCGTGAATGGAAGAAGCGCGAGGTTGGTAGAGTAACCTGCACGAAAGCCAAACTGCGTGGCACAAAGAATGTTAAATTTTGTTAAGTAATTTGTTAAACGTTTTTCAAAGCACTTCTCTATAACTTTGCTGAGCACAGACAGTATTGCAATAGGGCGATAGTTAGAAACCAAACCCTTATCACCTTTTTTAAATACAGGAACTATTTTGGCTCTCTTTACATCAGATGGAAAGACGCCATTTTTAAACAAAAGGTTAATTACATGAGAAAGGGGGTCAGAAATGATATCGGCGACATATTTCAAATGAACTGGTTGAATTTCATCAAGACCCGCGCTTGTTAACTTTAATTGCTTGATTACATTGTGAATTTCTTCTGGTATGGTATGATATAGGAAAAATGACTGTGGTTGTCGTTCAAGCATTCCTTCAAAGCTTTCGGACACGGGTGTATTATTAACTGTGAAGACCACACTCTGTCATAACCAGGAATTCGGGAGACCGCTAGTTCACCATTTTAGGGGCAAAGCACCTTATGGGCTCGGGCTGTCGGCGACTCGTGTCGTCATGTCACGGTAAAGTAAGCGGTCAAACTACGGTAAGAAAACAACGTACACTTGACAAACAAAAGTACCACGAGCTAGGATTCCAACTTACAACCACCTGGGATGCGACGATACGATCTGGACACTCTACCGATCACACCACCGGCATTTTTTTACTGCGTAAGCTGTTGTGAGATCACAACGGCGTCGTAGTTGTGAGCGGTCGCCGCCGCCTCTGTCTCCGTAACCACTATCGCTCCTCGTGAAGAACAGCAAAGCTGCTGCAATCTATCGGCGCAGATTTCCTCCGCATAGCCTTCGAGAATGGCGCACCTCTGCGCCATTTCGGAGGCTATGTGTTTTTACAAAGCTCTGCCTCATGAAGCAGTACTGTCGTATCGTGCCATGCGTCACGCAACAGGCGACGTGCGCACCCCGACAGCAACCTGACTTGGCTCTTCGATGTACCTGTTGCCGCGTCCTCGCAAAGTGCGGAACGCTGTTCAACAAGTGAGTCGCAGACCTACGAGCGCGGCTGCAGCAAGGCAACGTCGATCACAACAGACCGCTGTGCAGAGAGAAGCCCAAACAGCAGTTATGGCGCAGGGCATGCCTACCGCCTCTACTTGCACTAGTTTCCTCAAGCGTTTAAAAAGGCTTCTAAGAAGGTCGCTCCACCAGCTTACGCTGTCACTGTCCTGCGATTCCGAGCAGGCCTGGCTCTTCTTTTTATTTATTTATTTATTTATTTATTTATTTATTTATTTATTTATTTATTTACAGTATACTGCGGTCGCAAAGGACCATGCAGGTGGGGAAATACATAGGTGGAAACTTATATGCACAAAAGGGGAAACAAAGCAAGCGTAAAAAAAACGAAAACTGAGGACGCATTACAGGGAAAAAATGCCTACACACTCAAAACTCAGGCAAACACACACATGCGTCAAACAAGTGCATCAAGTCTGGCGGCAGTTCTTGCGCAGTGTACACACTTCCTACATTGGCCCCAATTTCACGGTAGATTGATCTAGCGGAACGCGGGTTTTCGGCATAGCGAGCAGAAACTCTCGATGTCCGTAGGCTGTATAAACCAAGAAATATAAACATGTCATAGGGGGAACGGAAATCGTTTTAAACGGCATAAACCTAATTGCGTAGGGTGCGATATTCATGCGCTTTTTAAGAGTCCGCTGGAGAATGTCCCAAAAAAGTATTGCGCCCGTACAATCAATAAAACAGTCATGAATTGTTTCCGTACGGTGACAAAGTCGGCAGTTCGTGGACACGAAGCAGCCGAGGGGCTGCTTCGTGTCCACTTCAACCAAGTTTTAACAGGAAGGGTTTGTGAATCAAGTTTAAAGAAAAATGTTTTAACACCGGATGTACACACATTTTTGAAACCCTTCTGAGCACATCCTGATAAGGCCGATTTAAATAAGGTGAATTATACGAATTATCTGGGAAGATGGAGTAGACCAGTGCAGCAGAAATCGCTTTTCGGCTCGCGGTAAAAATGTACTCCAGGCTTAACCTAACTTTCAGGAAAAGACATGAGTCAACGACTCCGCTGAGAAATCCCCAAGACTCCACAGTAATGAACTAATCGGATCTGTAACATGTCACGGAAAAAGGGGTAGTCGCTATCTCGAAAGAGAAACAGGTGAGAAACAGTTTGCCTCACGAAGAGATGGACTAATCCGAGACCACCCCCGGAACACGTTTTCGCGCCGCGTGGATTCATAACCGAAGCTCTAAATAAATGTCTCACATACACGACGCAGTGTCTGAATACAGAGTCGTGCGCTATGCAGTATTTGCAACACGTACATGAGACGGGAAACTAAAAACACGTTCCAAGCTTTAGCGCGGCTGAGCATTGACAAATTACGCCCTTGCCATGAGTTCACTTTTCTTTGTAGCTTCTTAACTTCTCCCGACCAATGACTGTTGCTATTCCTGTACTGTTCATCAGTACAGATCACACCACCGACACATACGTGATGTATGAAACAAACGGCCCTTATTTCTTCACTACTTAGCTTCACAATTTGTGTCTAACTGGTGTCAGGTTAAAGCAAAGGTGTATAACAAGCAAAATTACTCTTAAGTTACCACTTCCCCCTTGAGAAATCCACGCAACGGAGATAGTGGCATGACGGCGTCCTGCCAGTGCGTTGCTTGGGCAAAGTACGACCTTGAGTATGTGTTAATTTAAGAGTGCTTTAAGACTTACAACACTCTTGGTTTGCAGTGTTGGTACCGCCATCTTGAAGCGATAGAGTGAAGCAGATTGTCATGCTAATGCGCGCCCTCAGTTCACGGTTCAATAGTCTGAGCGCGCCATCGCAACGGAGATAGTGGCATGACGGCGTCCTGCCAGTGTGTTGCTTGGGCAAGATACGACCACGGCCGCTACAAAATTTGTCCTGGGTGGCCATTCGTGTTGCTTCGCGCTCTGCTAGATAAATGGCAAGAGAGCCGCCGGCAAGCAAATCATGTGTCTTGCTGCAGCGGAGTGTTCACAAAACGATCCGCTGAAAACCCGTTCGGTTTAGCTTGTTAGGTTTCACAGTTTGCAGAGGGAGTGCGAATTGTGCATTAGCGGCCCATCATTGGATGCTTGGCACTTCCCCAGGTTTCAGGTAAGTGGAGCTGCACGCTTCGCACATATTCATAGCCATATACAGCGGTGAGTTCTTAATACGAAAGTGTTTTATGCCGGGGTCCACCACGACGCCACCACGTCATTTCTAAAACGGAGGTGATGTAGTCAAACATATTTATTTATTTATTTATTTTCAACATACTGTTAACCCTTTGCAGGGTTTTTACAGGAGTGGGAGCAAAGGGAAAAGAAAAACAGAAAATATTCACATCAACAGTAGCAACAAATTTTGCACCAAGCAGCTTTTCTGAACAAGTTAAATGAAGAATAAGGAGACTACATACATGAAATAAAAGTGGTAGTGGACGAATATACATATTATACACCAGTAAAAAAAAGAAGGATGATAAATCGCAGCTATAACAGTTGATGAAAATACAAATGTTGGCAAGCAAGCCAATTCAAGGAAGTAAACGAAGAAATGAAAATACAGTACATCTTATGTTATCAGCGTTACGATCAAGTGCTATGTGCATTTTGCAACATTTCTAGAAAGTCGTCAACTGTACGCTGCTCGGTTATATGTCGATCAAGAGCATTCCATTCACGAATGCATCTAGGAAAAAAAGAATAATAGAATGTGTTATTGTTGCACGAGTACTCTTGGAGTGTGTGATCATGTGTGTGACGTGTTTCCCTTGTAAGAACAAAGAAAATCACGCAGAAAAATTTCTTTCGATGTGCTGGGAATCGAGTTCACAGCCCCCCGTTCCACGAGAAAAGGTGACCAGTCCTTTACCACTGCGCTATCGGCGCATGAGAGAGAGAGAGAACAACTTTATTGGTTCGATCCGGCAAAACAGGGGAGGGGATAGGGATGGAGACTCTTGCGTGCCCGCTTGCCCTACGGTGGCGGGGGCCGTACTACAAGCCCGAAGGCGAGCACTGGCCGCCTCGCGCTCCAAGGGGAACGTGGCACGTGCTGGATCTTGTCTCTGTGGGTAATCTTGCTTTCGTTGTGATGCTCCGTATCTTCGTCCTAGACCTTGCGTCCACCCTTATCCGTTGCCCTCGAGCGAGACGACGTTTCGGGTTTCTGCCGGTCTAGGAGCTCGAGGACGTGCTGGACGACGGCCTTTTGAGTCTCGAGGTCTGCGCTGGTAATCTTATTGCCGATCTTGTCTGGCATCTCGATGTCTTGGGTGTTGGGTGCGGGAGGCGAGCATTCCCAGAGTATATGGCTCTGGGTGGCCCGTGCCTTCTTACACCGTTGGCACGTGTCCGTGTGATATATTTCCGGGCAGACGTGTTTCGCCCATACCGGAGTCCAAATTGCTCTTGCTTGTAACTGTCGGAAGGTGGTCGCTTCCTTGCGTGTTAGGTCCCGATGAGGTGGTGGATACTTGTTACGGCTTGCCCTGCACCACTGCAGGACTTCTCCGTACTTGGTGATGGCAAATTCTTCGCTGTTCGCGTTCTCGGCCTTGGCTTCTGTCGGGTCTGCTTCGCGCATATCGGGGAGCGATGACGGGAGCCCGCGTCTTGTTAGCGCGTGCGCCTCCCTGTCTGCTTCCTCGTTGCGGTTTGGACCAACCGACTCGTCCAGCTTGCCAGCGTGTGCCGGGAACCACTTGATGGTGACGTTGGTTGCCAGTCTGAGTATTATGCTTTGCAAAAGCGCTTATGTCGCTTCTTTTCCTCGATGCGGCTCCGAGCGCGCGCATCAAAGCGCACTTTTCCTGGAACGGTCGCGCCATCACGAGCAGGCGAAGTGAAGCACGGAAGCACTGTATATCTATAGCTTCGTTTTGCCTCGCCTCTTCTAGATGACGGCCGTCCAGGCACGTTCCAAATTGCCTGCAGAACAACGTTCTTGTGAAGAATTCGCCACTCCGAGCCGACCACCTCCTCGTGGTGCCTTCGGCGTTACGTCCGGAGGTTCTGGAAGCTACACACCACGACCCGATAGCCGGACACCTCGGTTTCTCTCGCACACTATCAAGAATACAAGTATTATTGGCCTCTCCTCACTGCCGACGTCGCCCATTACGTAAGGACTTGCAGAGACGGTCAGCGACGCAACACGCCAGCAACTAGGCCAGCCGGACTTCTGCAACTCATCGAACCGCCTTGACGACCGTTCAGTCAAATAGCCATGGACTTACTGGGGCCATTCCCGACGTCGACTTACGGCAATAAATGAATTGCCGTAAAGACTGACTGCCTCGCCCTCTATGCTGAAATAAGGACCCTGTCCATGGGCAGTGCCGCCGAGGTCGTCAAGTTCTGCTGTGAGAACATCGTCCTGCGTCACGGAGCTCCAGAGGTCCTCATCACCGACCATGATACGGCCTTTACGGCTGACCTCAAGCGATCTTGAGGTAGAGTCAGAGAAGTCACCGTTGAACCATCGCCTACCAGCCGCGGGCGAACGGCCTCACCGAGCGTCTCAATTACACCCTGGCCGACATGCTGGCCACGTACGTCGACGTCGAACACAAGATGTGGGACAGCATACTTACGTATGTCACCCTGCCACGGTGGTCTAGTGGCTATGGAACTCGGCTCCTGACCCGAGGGACGCGGGATAGAATCCCGGCTCCAGCGGCTGCATTTCGGTGGAGGCGAAATGTTGAGGCCCGTGTGCTGTGCGATGTCAGCGCACGTTAATGAACCCCAGGTAGTCGAACTTTCCGGAGCCCTCCACTACAGCGTCTCTCATAATGAGAACTGGTTTTGGGACGTTAAACGCCACAAATCAGTCAATCATGCTTCCGTATGTCACATTCGCGCACAACACGGCCGTGCAAGAAACGACGCAATTTACGCCATACAGGCTTCCCAGGCAGCACGCCAACACAGGACTGATGTAGGCGTGAAGTCGGCCAAAGTCGGCAGCGATATCGGGCCTAAGTCGGCAAATCGCGCTCGCGCTACTTTCACCCACATCTGCCCGATGACGGCCAGCCAGAATGGCTCCACTGTGGCGAAGCCACCATGGGTCGAACTTGGCCAGCCAGAGTGGGCGAAATTTGGCCAGCCAGAATGGGTCGGATTTGGCTAGGTAGCGTTGGCCGATGTTGCGGGCATTCAGGCTTTTTTGGCCTGTTGTCGGCCACACCGACATCGGGAAACCCCTTGCGCGACCGTTCACAGCCACTACGGTGTTTCTAGTGTTTACCCCAAGTGTGTCGTGCCGTTTGGATTGCCAAATTTTTTATTTTGTGTTTTCACATTTTTGAAGGGCTACGAAGGCATTTTCGAAGGACCAACAGTAGTTTGTGCAAATGTGCCTCTCATGCATACGCGAAAGCTTTATTAACACAGTAAAAAGTGGGGATAAGTGGATCCTCTGTACTTTCTATTACTGCGTTCTAAACAAAACAAATAACACAACAAGAGAGGTTTATAGGGAAAAGCACTATTTCATTTATTTTGTGAACTCTGCATTGATAATATGCTATTCTCGTGTTGCACCGTCGTAGTGGAAAAGCTTCGGCAAGGGTGGAACCTGCGCGAAAAGGCGTGAATAGTTAGCACAGCTGTGGAGCACATCAGCACTATACTATAATTGTACGCGATTTATGTGCGACTCATGAACAAACGCGGAAATTCAAGAAATGTCGGAAACATCTCATAATCGGGCACTACTTTCGAAAATAACAAATGAAAGCTGTCCTTTTACTATAAAATGAATCTATGTTCAATATTCAACCCCCAGATCTTGGCTTTGTGTCACTTTAGATACCCAAGGGAAAAAGAATAGAAACACGAGTAAAGGTTCTGTTGCAAAGCAATTTTAAAAGCCGCACATTAGTTGAAATAGGTGCATTTTGCATTATAATAAATTTCAAATTTTTGGCATACATCGGAAAGGAAAACATGTTGACGTAAGCTAATACGACACACACCAAGGATGGGGTCTTTAGGCAAAAACGTCCTTAAATGATAGGTGCAAGGCGCATTATGAGCAGATATTAGAGGAAGAACATATTTTCAAGGCTACATTAAAAATGCCATCGCGTGCCGAACTGCCACACGTGTCCAACACCAAGGAGCGCGTGTTCGGTATCACGTTACCTTTAAAAAAATTGGCAGATCCCACGTGCAGTGGGAATCAAGAAAATGCGAAGCACGCATCAGGAACGTAAAATGAATTTGCATTGTTGTCTCGCTATACCGAGTTTGCGGCATATGAAGTTAACGAAACGGCCACAAGAGCACCAATACTGTGGCATGTAAACCACGCCGCTCATACGCGCATGTCATGATTCTAACGTTATGACTTGTCATTTACGTTCTTCATGCAGCCGTGTTGTGCCATATCAATTCTGGTATACATCCCTTTAAGGAAACGAGTGGGATGTAGATTTATTTATTTATTTATTGAACATACCTCAAAGGCCCCCCGACAGAGGGCTTTACATGAGGGTGTGGGCGAACAATACAAGGTTAATAAAACAATGATTCTATGGCACTTCTAAATTTGTGTGTGTCGCAGTGATGGATGACATTTGGGGGAAGATCGTTCCAGTCCCTGGCTGCTTGAGCGAAAAAGGAGTGATGGTGGGCTGAGGTGCAAGCAGGAGGTGGATATACGGCCTTGTGGTGACTTGTGCGGGCTGAAGTACGATGGGCTGGTTGAATAGGAGAGTTATAATGAAACGTAGGATACATTTTGTGATACAATGATAGTCTGGAAATCTTACGGCGTAGGTCGAGGTTAGGTAGATCTGCTATTCTTTTAAAGGTAGTAACACTAGTATGATATGAATAATCTGAGTAGATGAATCTAACTGCTCGGTTTTGAATTAGTTCGATGGATTTACTTAGGTTAATTTGGGGTGGGTCCCAAATGGCGGATGCGTACTCTAGTTTTGGGCGAATTAGTGTTTTGTAGGCTAGTAATTTGACTGATGGAGGGGCAAGATGTAAGTTACGACGCAAATAACCGAGAGATCTGTTAGCATTGTTAACTATTTTACTTCCGTGAGAAGACCAATTTAGATTCTGTGAGATGTTAACACCGAGATATTTAATGGAACTTAGGGAAGAAACTATAGAGCCATTAATATTATAGTTCGCGGTGGGTAAGTTTTGGCGTCTGTGAAATGAAACAAGTGCAGTTTTATTAGTATTTAAAACCATGAGCCATTTGCGACACCATTCGTCGAGTTTTAGTAGGTCATGCTGGAGAGTAATAGTATCTGAACTGTTAGTAATAGGCCGGTAGATTACGCAGTCGTCAGCAAAGAGGCGGATGTTAGATGAAATATTATCGGGTAAGTCATTGATGTAAATTAAAAAGAGGAGGGGGCCTAGAACTGTACCTTGTGGCACACCGGAGATTACGTTAGAAAGGGATGAGGTCGTATCATTAGCTTCTACAAATTGCTGACGGTTAGTTAGGAAGTCCTGAATCCAATTGTAGACAAGTTTATTAAGGCTTAATTGAGAGAGCTTTAGTAGTAGGCGGTTGTGGGGAACTTTGTCAAAAGCTTTCTCAAAGTCAATAAAAAGGGCGTCAACTGGTATATTAAGGTCTACACTAGCGCTTAAGTCATGAATGAATAATACAAGTTGAGTGCCGCATGAGAGTCCCCTTTGGAATCCATGTTGGTTAGGGTGAAAAAATTTAACTGAGGTAAGGAAATTAGCAACTTGTGAATGAATTATATGTTCCATTATTTTTGAACAGATGCTGGTTAGGGAAATGGGCCGGTAGCTAGATGAACCTGGTTTTGGAACCGGAACGATCTTACCCACTTTCCAGTCGTGAGGAACAATGCCAGATGAGAGTGATTGCTGAAAAATATGGGAAAGAATAACACTGGTGATTTCTTTGGTGTTTTTGAGCACCTTGGCATTGATGCCATCGATGCCGCAGGATGACGTAAGTTTTAAGGACTCGATAATTTTCTGGATGCCCTGAGGTGAAAAAATGATGTCTGGCATGGTAGGGTAGTTGCGGGGGGTGACATCAGGGAGGTATCCAATGGGTTCTCTGGTAAAAACGGAAGAAAAGGTACGGTTTAGCGCTTCTGCGACTGCATTATTTGCGATAGGTTGCCCAGTATGATCTATTATTGATATGCATTTGCTTTCGTTCTGAGGGTTAATAACTCTCCAAAATTGTTTTGGGTTGGTGCGGAGTAAGTCGGGCAAGGTGGTATTATTAAACAGCCGCTTCGCTTTATCGACGGCAGAGCAGAATAGTTTCGAGGTGGCCTGGTATTCTCGCCACATCACAGGATTGTTGCTGTTTTTTGCGGGGCGAAATTGCCGTTTCTTTTTATTTTTGAGCCTCTTTAGTTCCGGGCTGAACCAGCGGGAGGTGCTACGTTCACTAATCGTGATTGTTGAAATGTAAGTGCTGATTAGCTCATGCATCTTAGATTTAAACATTAGCCAATTTTCTGTGACAGATCGCTTGTTAAAATCTTTATTTATAAACTGCCAGAATTCGGTTAGTTCTATATTGAAGTTATTATAATCACCTTTATCGTATAGGGTAAGTTTTTTGCGTGTTTTATCTGGGCGGTTCAGTCTACATTGGAACGTACCATGAATGACCTTATGGTCGCTGATTTCGTCGACGTATGAAAGCGAAGCGATTCTATCAGGATGGGTTGTTAATACTAGATCAAGTATGTTGGCTGAATGCTTAGATTGCCTCGTTGCTGCGTTAACAACTTGAGTTAAAGCGAACGTAAAACATGTATCGACGAAGTTACTTTCAGCGTTTTGTTTCGATGTGACGAGGACGAGGTCAGACCAATCTATGTTTGGAATATTAAATTCACCGAATAGGACAACTGGGGCATTAGGAAACTGAGTTTTTAGCGATTGTAGCGCGTCATGAAACATAGGTACAAATGTGCTGTCGGAATCAGGTGGACGACAGCATGCACCTAAGACTACGTGGGGTTGAACGGCTTTACAGCACACAAACACTATTTCGAGTGAGGTAGGTATATTGATACGGTAGCAGCTAAGGTCACGGTGAGTAGCAATGAGCACACCACCACCACGCCGGCTATCTCGGTCGGTACGAAAAATATTGAAATCTGGATAGGAAGGGAATATCTCACCGTCGCTGATAGAAGAGTTTAGCCACGTTTCGGTTAGCACTATAACGTCAGAATCAGAAGAGTCAATTAAACTGGACAAGATATCTCGCTTTGGTAAAACGCTCCTGATGTTAGTAAAAAGAAACGAGAAATAGTCCATCGGACCGTAGGGGCACCCACTAGCTAACTGCTACGACGCGCGAACAATGACCTGTTGGCTAACCGGGTCATACACGTAGGTGTTCTTCCCTGCTAAAAGTTTGTTGTGACGAAGGCTGCTTGGAAAATTTTGTGTTTTTTTGAACTCTACCAGTTTTTTACGGGCTAGGCGTGTAGCTGGTGAAAAATCTTGCGCAACATTAACTTTGGGGTGCTTGTTATCTTTACTAGCGGTTAGTACCTTTTCCTTATCGTTGAAATGAGTGAATTTTACCAGAACTGGTCTAGTTTTATTCGGCGAAAAGGTACCGAGTCTGTGTGCGCGTTCTATGTCTTTCGGAGCAATGGTTAATTTGAGGTGCTCGCTTGAAAACCTGATAACCTTTTCCTCAGATTTTGCCCCATTTTCGTTGGACTCATCATCTATTCCATAGAACACCAAGTTATTTCGCCGCGCTCTGTCTTCGGCGTCATCAGAGCGTGCTGTTAGCTGCTCAATCTGATGCGCGTTTGCCTCCACAAGTGCATGCGCACTCTTTATGTCAGCTTTGATCGCCGTTAGCGATTGACACTCCCCTTCAATTTTCGTAAGTCTCTCTTTTATGTCTTTCAGCATATTATCGTTGGAAGATCATGCCGCTAATGACATGCATCATGCCGCTAATGACATGCATGTCACGATTTTCATGTTATGACCTGTCATTTATGATCGTCATGCAGTCATGTTGTGCCAAACCAATTTTCGTATAGGCTCCGTGCAGTCGAGTTTTCCCTGTGCGACATCAGCGCCAGAATGCACTGCCTGGCGGAGAGAAGAAGCAAAATTGGGCAGACTGTGACAGGGAAATACGGGAACGCGATGCGCGTCTCCAACTCTATAGCAACAGCGACCGCCCGTCCCACCTTCTTTCGTTTTATTTCCCTTGAGACGCGCGCTCTAAACCTGCGGCAAACTGTTCCAAAGGGCGAGGCCGCGAGCGTTCGTGTGGTTCGCAGCACGCCCGGAAAGCAGCGAAGAAACGCGCGCGTCGCTGTCGCCTCGGTTTCCACCGTGCGCAACTGAGGTGTTCGACGAGAGCTACGTAGCGCCCTCTGGTCAGTAGAAGGAGCCCATACACCCCATTAACTTTTTTTTTATTCGAAAGACTGCCCTTTGGCATAAAATGCACAAAGTAACACGAGAGGCTCATCACACATAAACAAACAAGTTCCACTCATGCCATTAACGAAACGGCAGTATAGCGCCAGGACCATGGCAGGTAAATCATGCCGGTCATGACACGCGTGTCGTGATTCTACTGTTATGACCTGTCATTTACGTTCGTCATTCTGTCGTGCTGTGCCATAGCAATTTTGGTATACATCCCATTAACGAAACGCCTGGCATGTAAATCATGCCGCCCATGACATGCATGTTATGCTTTTCATGTTATGACCTTTCATTTATGTTCGTCATGCAGTCATATTGTTGCATACCAATTTTCCTACACATCCCACTAACGAAACGGCCAAGAGAGCACCAAGACTGTGGCATGTAAATCATGTCGCTCATGACATGCATGTCATGATTTTCATGTTATGACCTGTAATTTACGTTCAGGATGCAGTCAACTTGTGGCATGCCAATTTTCGTGTACATCCCGTTAACGAAACGCGTGGCATGTAAATCATGTCGCCCATGACATGCATATCATTATTTTCATGTTGTGACCTGTCAGTCATGTTCGCCATGCAGTCATGTCGTGGCATACCAATTTTCGTATAAATCCCATTAACGAAACGGCCAGGAGAGCACCAAGACTGTCGCATGTATATCATGTCATTCATGACCTGGATGTCATGATTTTTATGTTATGACCTGTCATTTATGTTCGCCATGCAGTCATATTGTGGCATACCAATTTTTGTATACATTCCATTAACGAGACGACCAGGAGAGCACAAAGACCGTGACATGTAAATCATGCCGCTCATGACACGCATATCATGATTTTCATGTTAGGACCTGTCATTTATGTTCGTCATGTAGTCATGATGTAGCATACCAATTTTCGTAAACATCCGATTAGCGAAACGGCCTGGAGAGCACCAAGACAGTGACATGTAAATCATGCCGCTCATGACACGCATATCATGATTTTCATGTTAGGACGTGCCATTTATGTTCGTCGGGCAGTCATGTTGTGCCATACCAATTTTCGCATACATCCCATTAGCGAAACGGCCAGGAGAGCCCTAAGACCGCGGCATGTAAATCATGCCTCTCATGACATGCATATCATGATTTTTATGTTATGACCTGTCAGTTATGTTCGTCATGTAGTCATGATGTGGCATACCAATTTTCGTAAACATCCGATTAGCGAAACGGCCAGGAGAGCACAAAATCGTAGGCGGCTAGATAGATAGATAGATAGATAGATAGATAGATAGATAGATAGATAGATAGATAGATAGATAGATAGATAGATAGATAGATAGATAGATAGATAGATAGATAGATAGATAGATAGATAGATAGATATGCTCAAACTCGCCGAAGTTCGCTAAGAAATGCTTCGCATTTAATACGGGCAAGAAAAAAAATTTTACGAGAACTGCAAGTCACCAAACAATGGGTGTTTTATACAAGCACAGGATTAACTATATGAAGTAAATTGCTTTGGGACAACGTGCGTAGGCTCTTCATACAAAAATATAGAGCCTACGCACCTCACGATACAAATAATAAGGAACGTTAAAGCGATTACAATGATGTATATATTCTACATACGGCCTTAAATTAGCGTCATTTATCATGCCGCGCAAGCAGTGTATATTTCCTTATGTAACCAACTGAGATTACCTATTGTTTGCGTCTGCGGTGTAGCAGTTATTGCGATTAGCCTAACGGAATAAGTTGTTCTTTCGCTCCCCGTAATGAAGGAACTATGCATAGCACACGAACAATGGATCACTAATTTCTCACTTTAAATACCACGAAACCACGTTAGAATAATTACAGCATATCCACGGAGTGAATGATGATGAGTGGGCGAAGCTCGGGAGGTTCATCGTAGATCGCGCTGAGTTCCGGATTAATTTAGTTAACGCGCACGCTACGAATCCTCATGGTTCAACTATGCAAAAGTGAAATCTCCCACCGGCACTTCATTGCAAGTCAAGATCCAGCGCCTATATATATATATATATATATATATATATATATATATATATATATATATATATATATATATATATATATATATATATATATATATATATATTGGTTGCCGGTGAACGCTTCTCCAACGCGAGCAGTCGGTATTTCTCAATCAAGAAACTCGCTAGGAGACGCTGCCTGCGCCAACGTTGTCTCTCGCGGGTGAGGGCGCGTTCTCCTTTGCGAGCTGGTAGCGTTCCTCTAAGAAAGAGTCCGCCGCGGTGGTGTAGTGGTTACGGCGCTCGGCTGCCACCCAAAATACGCGGGTTCGATCCCGGCCGCGGCGGTCGCATTTTCGATGGAGGCGAAAATGCCAGAGGCCCGTGTACTGTGCATTGTCAGTGCACGTTAAAGAACCCGAGGTGGTCTAAATTTCCGGAGCCCTCCACTACGGCTTTTCTCTCCTCTCTATCTCTTTCACTCCCTTATCCCCCACCCCCACGGACGCTTAGCCGTGCTCCCTACATGGGCTGCAGAAATTAGCGTCCTTTCCTTACCGAACCACAATCATCATCATCATCTAAGAAAGAGCGTTTCCATAGCCAACGCATGCCTTTCGCTCTCTCTCTGTCTCTCTCTCTCACAAGACAGCAGAGGCACGCGCCGGGAGAGAGAGAGAGAGTGCGAGGCACGCGCCGGGAGGCACGCGCCGAGGGCGAGCGCGTGCCTCCCGGCACGCGGTTTACGCCTGACGACTGACGCGTGACAAGGTTAGACTAAGAGGAGATTCGCCCCTAATATATAAAGGTGGAGCCGGTGGTTTAACATAGCAACAAAAAGTGCCAGGCCCCATTCTGAAAAGTGGCCAGCAACTTACCGAATTTCAGCATCCACGGTGCACTCTTCAGCTGTGAGTCAGCAATACAAATTCGGCGACGACACTGTAGTCTCACCAAAAGGCGCAGGCTTGTGTTCATAACAACCGATGTCACAGTTAGGACGGGCATTGTCTTAGGAGGTACACTGGCCAAGGAATCGAGCAATCAACTTGAATGATCGATAAGTGCGGTATATGCGCCGACACGCGTAGACAGACTGCGTGCAGCCATGGAAGCTCGTACGTACACCTTCCATGCAGGTAGCAATGCAGCCGCGACGAAAGAGCGCGGAAAGTTCCCCGAAAACTGCGCGGTCTCCCCCTGCGAAGGGCCACCAATGCAACTAAAAGCAAGTTCAGAAAGTCATTCTTTGCAAACTGTAGATGTGCACAAGGGGGCCGTGACGAGGGTGGTCAGTTCGGGAAGAGACGCGCATCCCCCCTTCACACACTTTATTTTTAGTTGCTGCTGGCTTAGCATGTGCTAGATTACTTCTAGGCAGAATATGCGCGTTTTTCTTTTTTTGTGGTTGTCGCGAAACGTGGAAGACAGCATTTCTGCGGGGCAAACATTTATACAAAATGGCGGGGACACCCGCCGGGACTGCATTTGTGAAGTGCAGCCCATAGCAGCCTATGGAGTATGCTGGTATGCAGGTGTTCTCTTGCCAGCTACTTGTAGCACAGAATTTCGCAGAGGCTGAACAACCCACTCTAGCTAAAAACGCGAGCGAAATGCTGCACTGCCCGCAACAAACGTAGCGAGGACGCGCGGCGCCGCCATTGTGCTTGAATTTCTGCCATTTTCTGCAGCGCAGGAAAGGCATGCCTTTCCGCACCACAAGAAATACTGCGATGACTCTGTCTCTATGCGCCCTTCTCCTGCCCTTATTTGTTATAAATAAATTAGTTGTTAAATATCAGAAATGCACATGCGTGCTTATATCAACGCCATAGTCTCATACGAACGTCAGTGATAAATCCGACACACTGCACAGAGCATGCAGTCAAGCTCAATACATTCTGCTCATCTAACTAGTACAACGTAACCGATGGCCGATGTGTAAACGAATTCGAAAGGTACGGAAAGAACACACTGACGGTAGTTACACACAAAAAAGCAAAAAAGAAGGAATTATACACAACGCCGTGGGCTGGCATACTGTATCTGCGTGGTAGTAGAGAGCATGGAGGTGGAAAAGGGCGGTATAAGTTTACCCGACAAGTAAACAATTATTCTTTTCTGTTGCTGGGCTTCTGCTAGCTGCGATACAATCGTTGGGCTGTACTGGAGCTCCTTTATAGAGGAATGCGCTAGTATCATTAACGCACTGATGACATGTAGTGGAAGGGCACGTCAACAACAGCTTGACTTAGGCGAGTTGATTTATACTGTAACCATGCAACAACATATGAAGAAACTAGAGGACAGAAGAGGATGCTTGCTGCTTTTATATAACATAAAATACACAGCTCGCCTGCACAAGAACACTTTGTGATCACATACACTCTACTATAACTACACTCTAGCAAAGCTCTCTATATATCAATTATAGGTGTGTGCATTCGTTTGCCACCTTTGAGATGAAAAGTGCTTGCCATATTACTGCTTTCCTTTTTCGTTTTTGCCTTTTTTGCAAATGTCGTGGTCTTGACAAGAGCACTCTATTTGAATTTGGAATGCAAAGAAATCTATGTATTTCATGGTCCTCTGAATATAGAGTTTCACTAGATCTGTTTTGTCCCCTCGCTGTCGCTCTGTTTGCTCCGTATACCATTCCTTTGCATAGGTTGCTAAATGTCAGTATATAGTATAACGCCGGTTGCGAGAGTTTATCTCCGCTTCAGCGCACCAGAAAGTCTGCGCTAGATCTTTTGTGTTTCCTTGCTGATGCGCTGTTACCTCCGTATGCCCTTTCCTTGCATAGGTTGCTAAATGTCAATAGTATAGCGCCGCTTCCTACTGTTTATCTTTGCTTCGCATATCAGTGGTGGCTATGGCGATCGATGTAAGCACGAGCTATCTCGATTTCTGTGAATTTTAATTTTCTGACATGCACGGCCAGATAATTTTCCACCACGCTTATCTATCCTTCTGGCTAATGTTCAGTGTTGCTTCAGCCTATTTCGCAAAGTTCACGCTAAACAGCCTATACATGTATATATCAATAGTTTCTCTATATGCATGTTCTTTGTGCACCGTGTTTACAAAAAAACAAAGCGCGCGAACAGAATATTATATGCTGCTCAAAACACACGCGCTATGTTCTGGCACTGAAACGTGTATACGTGAATATATGAGGCCCAACATATCTGATTCTTATGTCGAATCTCTCAAGTGAATTTCGGTCATACTCATCTCGACCGGATCTCAATTGTTATATACAGCAGGCTTCGAAAAAGGCCAGGCCGATATCAACCATGAAAGTCTGCGGCGTAGACGACGTTGCCTGGAGGACGGCAGAAATGGCTCAATATTTCCTGTGAAACAATCTTTCTAGGCAAATATCGTGCCGAATTTGTCATTCTTCAGATGATGCTGAAGAACACCAAAGTCGGTGCCACATTTGCCGGAGAAAGTTATCGGCTCTAAGGCGGCATACTCGGCACAATGTTGCCACTATAAGGCGACGGCTTGCCCATATCGTCTATAGAACGGCAAAATCGGCGCCATATTTGCCGACGAAAGCCAACGGATCAGATGATTTCGGCAGTAGCACAGCGTATGCGGCCCTATGTTGCCGATTACAGTCGACGGCCTGCCAATATCGGCGGGGAAGCAGCTACAGTGGCCCGACGTTGCCAGCCATTTACGGCAGCTTAGCCGATACTGGCTCAATGCCGGTAACATTAGGCCATGGATGGGCCGCGCTTTGCCGCCATAAAACCAATATTGGCCCTTAATGAAACTTTTGCGCACACAACACGAGACCACAAGGAAGAAATACACAAGGACTAGCACAGACTATCAACTGACCTTTATTCGAAAAGCATCCACATATATATATACTCTCGACACGCACCTCATGATCACTGCACATGAGCACAACGGCATATTGTAATCATTTACATAAAAATAATAAAACCTTTAACAAAAACGTTGCGTAATCACATCTTGTTCATCAGGTCAATTTCCTTGTCATTCAGCGCTACTGATGGATGACTGACACATGTGTCGTGAAGTCTATATATATGCCAAACTTCCACAATCTCCCTTGCTGTCTGATTAGGGTGAACATACAAAATCTCAGTTTGATTACACAGAGGACTACACACATTCAATGAACAGCGCACACAATGTAATGCCAAATGTGTTAGCTGCCTTCCCTTCAAATTTGCCAAGTGCTCTCTTAACCTCACGTTCACGCATCAGCCAGTTTGCCCTACATAACACTTGCCACATTTAAACGGAATCTTATACACTACATTTCTTTTGCACTCAACAACCTGGTGATCAAAACACTTGGAACATTCATTATTGACACTATTAGGCCTGTCTTTGTACAATTTGTTTACAGCCGGACACACGCCCGCTACTTTGTATTTTACCGAGAAAACTACTTTGACACCATATTTAGTGGTCACCTTCTTAATTTTATGGGAAAAACCATGCATGTAAGGGATTACCGAAATTTTCTTAGCTTCCTGGCTTCTTTGCACCTCTTTCTCCATGGATTTCATTTTTTTCTATAACCTTTCGCTTGCAGTCAGAAGAATCGAGGTAGGGTATCCAGCCCTTTCCAGCCGAACCTTCTGCTCCAGAAAAGATTCGTTTAACCTGTGCATGCACGTTTTGGGTAGAGGTGAATGAAAACATCCCATTGCGATCCCGTTTTTTATTATCCTTGAATGGCAGAAGCATACTGTAACAAGGGCTTCTCCGTTCTCGGAGAATACTTCCAGCACAAATGGTCTACTTCGAAAATGAGCTTGACGTCTAGGAACTGTAAGTAGTTATCAGTGGGCTCTTTAAATGTGAACGTTAGGCCTTTGCCTTCCTGAACGTTTCCAACACACTTGATGTGAACACATTCCACTCCGTGTTTAAGCCCAAAAATCAAATAATCATCAACATATCTGAATATTTTCAAAACTTTGCTGTTCAATTCGGAATTCAATCGGCGCCATATTTACGTTGCGTGCTGCCTGGGCAGCACCCCGAGCAAAAAAAAATGAACTCGGCAGTAGGTAGGGCCGACGTCAGTGGCCATTCAAAAACTAGCCGGCCCGACGTCGGCAAGATAGCTGGGCCCGATCTCATTTTTTGCAAGTGGCCGGGCTGTTTGCCGACCGTCGGCAACTGGTCGGCCAACGGTTTCGAGCCGACGTCATGGTTTCAGGCTGTCTGAGCACACATGGTAGCGCAAAAAACCGAAACGAAAGACTTAGGAAGAAGTGGAGAAGAAACGACAGGTTGGGCGCTAAACTTCAACTGAATTTATTGAAACAGGCGAGCCAAGAACTCCGACTGCTCAGAATGTCAACCAACTCACCCAGCAACAAGTTCTGCATAACTACATTTCAGGCTGTCCTTGTAAGGGCCAGCCTCGGGCCACACGTGCGGACCGAGCACTTGCCGACGGTGGCAGGAGCACGGCCACTGCGCTTCTGGGATTATTCACCGCTAAATATGGTAAATTAAATTCATATAAACCTATATTTTTTGAGCTATTTATTGAAATAAGGAATAGTTTGTCCGCTCCGACTGAAATTCACACAGCGCTTCAAGCAAACGCCAGGGACTAGAAAAACATTTTGCTTATTAGTGCTTCAAATGATGAGAACAAAAAATAATTAATATGTTCTTCCAACAAGCTATATTAATTGTGCTGTCAAAAATAAATAACAGGGCCCACTTGTACTTGCTGCACACATCGCGGCCATAAACATGGTAAATGCTGCTGCTGCTCTAAGAAACACGTTCAGCGGCATCGACCAGTTAAAACCAAGCGGAAACAATTATTTTTTCAACAATATATTTATTTTTGAACGATATCAATCATAACGAACGGCTTTCAATCATAGACGTCTTCTGTTGCGGTCATCCGTCCCAGTGATATGCACCAATGAGCCACGTTTTAGCGACCTTGCATACGGTAGTCGACGCCTCCGGGAAGCTGCTCCTTCGGAAACTGCAACGAAAATACATGTAAACAAAAAGCGTAAACACATGTTCAAGATACGAATACAGGCAGTTTTCTGACGAGGAATTGAGCACGGCACGACTACCCGCATGATAAAGGCGCATGACAAGCACTTTTTCATGCAGCAAACTAAGCATATTCAATGAATAACAAAATAAGCAAAAAAGAGCCATATAATAATAACAGTTCTGTGGATGATGGTGCGGCTTGAGGGGGGCAAGCTCCCCCTTTGCTTTCCCGAACCGGAGGCCGTGTGTTCGAAAGACCGTGTGTTACTTCTTGGGCTGACCCCGCCACCACAAGGTCACGGAGTCGACTATGCCTCCAAAGATAAGCATGGTATGCGAATCGTTAGCACGTGTGGCAGCGGGGTCCTGGCTCTCTTGCTCGAAAGTGTCAGTGAAGGCGAACAAACGTAGCCGCCGAAACCAAGGAGTTCCGTATTGCACGCACACCGTGATGAGTGCGCACCGCGCTCGCCATGCCGAAGCGGATATCGAATTTCTTCCACAAGCTGCAGGCCACGAAACGGCTGGAAAGGAGCGAGTCTCCTCTCCGACGCTCCGGGTACTGGCGCCGACAGTGCCTTGGGCTGCGCTTTGCAGGCCTAGAGGAAGTATGTTGACAATCTCGACTATTTGCGATCATCAATTTGACACTCGTTTCAAAGTATTATTGTCTGTTCCGATTTATTAGGTTGAGATGGGACTTTGATTACGAATCAGTTATTGTACTCTGTTAGTACATTCCGCGTTGCCTGTTTGTGAGCGTTGGTGAAATAAGGAGTGCGCGCAGCCATAAAATAGAACCATCTCGCGTACGACAGGGCAAATTCGACGTCGAGCGGTGGACGTAGAATCGGCTGGAGGTCACAAGGATTTTTCGGACTAAGCAATTGTCTACAATATTTGTGTACTCAGCGCTTGTACTTCTTTTTCGACTTATTCACGGTCTCGTTCTTGGGCATATCAGTTGTAGCTACGTCCACTGAAATTAGTAAAATACACGGATGTCTGTTTCCAATCTGTGGACGGCGACTTTCTCCCGCATCCTTATAAAGCTTACGGTTGGCCCATTAGCTCTCCACACCAAATGATTAAAAACATTAAGTGAAGACATCAAAACACGAGTAGTGAGAAACTTATGAGTGCACGCTGTGTAGGCGTTTGGGCAGTGCTGTCAGGAGTGTTTGAGTTAGCATAATTAAGCCAGAAGTGTAGAACGTGTTGATTTCACCTTGCCGAAATGGTTCGTGAGCTGGTTCATTGTTGAGAACAGGTTCACGGACCGTCATAGATCTTTATTTATGTGAACTGGAATTCAGCCGGAGCGCAATGGAATGTGCTTGAATCAGAATCCGAAATGAATTCGTTTATTTTTTCTTGCGGTTCGTCAAGCTGGCATCGCCGAAATGCGCCGCCCGTTCTGGCTTTTATTTTTGCAAGTACATGCAGCAAAATTAAGCACGGGCAAAATTTACTACGCTTCATAACTTTTCAAGATTGCTGCATAAGCGGTTTTCGCAATTTCCGAAACGTTTACAATTCCTTGAGAACAAAAAAAGAAAGCGAAAATGTGGCAACAGCTATGCTACCTTCAAATTTCGGCTTAAGCTAGACCGCACAGCACCTTTAAATATAGTACCAGACGGAAACCAGAAGAAAATCCTGAGTAGCCGATATTATTATATCAATTAAAAGAACGAAGTGGACCTGGGCAGGACATGTCATGAGGAGGAAAGATAACAGATGAACAGTTAGAGCGACGGAACGGTTACCAAGAGAGGGAAAACGCAACAGAGGAAGGTAAAAGGTTAGATGAAGCGATGAAATAAAAAAGTTTGCGGGCATAAAGTGGAACCAACTCGCTCAGGATAGGGCGGATTGGAAATCGTTGGGAGAGGCCTTCGCCCTGCAATGGACCTAAACAGGCTGATGATGATGATGATGATGAAACTTCCTAAATAGCCACAAAATAAGATTTAAGAGAAGAAAACAAACAACACACGCCGTCCTGCCCGTATCAAAGTGCAACGGCACGAAATGTAAGAAAAAGTAATGGTCATCCCTTTTTTTTTTGGGTTTCATAATCACTTACCATCAAACAAATGGAAATAATTATGTGAACAGAGTAAAATAATTGATGTTCGTTTATTGTAAGTGGTGGAGCGAGAATGCGATGCGCATGAGCATCAGCAACAAAAGGAGCCTGAAGACATGCGCTTACGGAGGAAGCAAATTCACACAGACAGTCTTAACTAGAGAGTTGGTCACTGCGTTTCCTTTTTTCGGTAATTAGGTCGTGTCACATGACCTCTGAGAGCCTTAGTAAATTTGTGCGTCTGCGCTGCCGTAACATCGACGCATTACAACGAACAGGTGTTCTTACGAGGAGATCATGCGTTGGGCCGACACTTGTGGCTTCAATGCTGTTACGCGGCGCCAGCGACGCTCACCTTACATTTTTCCATCACCACACATGAATGTAACTGACACGCGCCGTAAAGGCGGTGATGCACGCTGTGACAAAAATACGTGCGAAAGAATAAACATAACGGGGAACATCCTACTTACCTAGACAAACTTTGGAGATCCTCAAGTCGAACGGCAAAAGCCAAGCGAGGGCATGAAGAGGAACGTTCGTTCGAGGCGATACGCTACAAATCCTCGAGTGTGCGTCGTCAACGTCCAGGTGGTTGAAGTTGTCGCAGACCGCACTATGGGGGGTCGTCGAGCCTTCCTCTGTTCAAGGGTTGCAGAGTTAGCGTTTTCCTCTTCAAAACCACTTTGCGAGTGCGTGCACCGCGCTTGCAGCTTCTTGCCAGGAGCCCTCAGAAGACACAACACGAGGCGCTCGCAAGACTGGAATGAAGGCTTTTCCACAAATCGCCCGTCCCCAGCAGCTTCCGAAGGACACGCACACGCCCACACGCACGCACGCACACACAAGGGTAAAAAAAACGCCGTGCGCGAAACGACCGGAAACGACACAGAGCCAAGCCGTGTATCAGTGCGAACCAGGGGCGAAGATTTGTGGTTTGACGCAGCGGGGTGGGGTGAGTAGTGGAGCTACTACTGAAAAAAAAATGAAAGAAAAAAGCACGGCTCCTTCTGCTCTCCGTGTCTCTGCGGAACCGCGCGCATTATGAGTGACGCCGGGGATGAAGCCGACTGCTTGTTGTTGTTTTGGACCCCAGTCCGAGACGGTTACTGTGCTTTGAATTCGTAGTCGCTACAGGTTTCTGGTCGTTTGAGGGGTTGGTACAATATCATGATAATGAAAAATGCATTTGCGGTAGTGTTTTTTTTTACCAGTGCAAGACTTCGTCACGGCCTAAATTGTACCTGTGCACGAGTGCCTCGGCTCATACGAAGAATTCTTCTGCTGAGCTACGGCGGTCGTGTTTTGTTCTCTTCTTCAACTCGTCGGTACTTGCACCCTCCAGTAGGGAAAAACAGGACAAAGGGGGTATTTATCAGTAATGGCTGAGGGTCGCTACAGATCCCCAAATGAAGGAGGCTGCCTGTTTCTAAAATAGTTCGCGCCGAAGCATTCTTAGGGTGATAGACCTGGTGTATTGTTTCTTGCGTGCTTCGCACCGACATTACTTTTCTTGCGATAAGCAGTGCTCGGTGCTACAATATTCTAGTGGAATCTTTAGGGCTCAGTACTTGTTGAGTGTTTGTTTAAGGAGCCAATGATTGTCATTCGTGTGATCTATGTAAAGAACCTAAGATAGTCACTCCTGTGGTCTATGTTACTCTGGGTATACGGAGGTTTTGTCAAGAATTTCGGAGCTGGGAGGCTGCTGCTACTCGAGCCAAAACATGATCGCATTCCGGCGCCCTTGCCCTCTACAGGCCAGGCGAAAATAAAAAACTCCGATGGCTGTGAAATGGAAATAAAAGGCACTCCACCACCGCACTCGGTCAAGCACGTTTGGTCGACGCACAAACGAGCCCTCTGGCCAGCACAAAAGCGCGCGCTCGGCGCTACAGTCCCCAGCTACCTCGTGCCGCCGTCGAGGGCCAAGCTAGCGCCGATGTGGTCGGCAGCCTATGCCCGTCCGTGTACTACCCGAACACTTACGGCAACTGAGTCGGCACAGAACTTGTAGCCGAGCGAGGGCCAACACTGGCCAAAAGGCGATGGTCGGCCAATTTTGCTTGGGGCGTCGCTCTTCAGGCCAACGAAAAAGAAAAAGAAAACCAACAAAACAAGAAAAACCGGAATCCAGAGGAGTCCAGTGAGGATGGACACCCCTTCCCCCCTACCGACCGGCTGATTATCGCCACAATGGCTTCCCTCTATGGCCACAGGGACGCTGCAATACTTTCCCCATCTGCGTGCGCCAAGAGACAGGTGCCCGAAGGACTATTCATGGAAGAAGGCTCTCCTTCTACTTCGTTTGTCCCACTCAGCGGCCTTTCCGCCATCTTTGCCTCCCTCGGTGCATGTCGGCCATGTGCACCGAACAGCGCCAGTCAACTTTTCGCGAAAAGAGACTTTCGGCAACCCGGGCGAGGAATAGTGTGTCAACTATTCCTTTAATGGTTCTGAATTTACTGAACAAAGACGCGCACGACGCGAAGTCTAAAGAAAACCGTTGGACTCACCGACTTGAACTTTCAGCGGGAGACAGTCAATCTCCCAGCCATGACATGATGGAAGCCTTGGTCAATCCAATGAGTTTCCGCCACCAAGAACGAACTGCTGCATCTCGGTGGCAACTTGCATCACGCCTTTACTCGTCCACGCTTCGCCTCACACAACTTCGAAGCGGGTTACCAATCCGTTCGAGAAGTGACATTTGCCTCTCCTCACACCACGATACAATGACAGAGAAAAAGGAAGGACAGACAAAGGAAGAGATACGCGCGGTACACGGCAGAGACGGCCACGCTCAACCAAAGCGCATATGCGCTGGGAACTGAACGCAACTTCCCCACTCTGCCGACACCTGCTCGTCGTTTGAGCGACCAAGGGCTAGGCCCCTGGGCCCGATTTGTCGGGTGCCGAAATGTGGGGTGTTTCTACTAACTACTACTACTAGCAGCGGCATCACCGCTAGCAACCCCGTGCCGTGGGTTCGAGCACTCGACGAGCAGAGAATGAGGCCGTCGCGTTCGGCGCGCTCTCTCTCTCAGCCATGCATCGCCGCGCTGCCGCGCGCGTCAGCCCGCGGCCCGTTTCGAGGCGGGACAACACGAACCGTCGCACGCGGAGAAGGAAGAGCACATTAGGCGTCACTGTCCTAGCATGGTAATTTAATGAGCACGTTAAATTAAACAAACAAAACAAGGCCGAATCTGTCGAATTAAATACAACGAAAGGACAATAACGATAAATAACACGCGAACGCAATAACACAAACAAATTAAAATAACAATGAACAACACGGGAACACACGATAACACACAAAGACCATGCAGGGGTAGAGCCACCTAACCCCCGGCCAGCGCACCTGCGACGGCGCTCCCCCAGAAAAGGAAAAAAGAAGGAAAGAACATACAGAGATGGGTGCAGATCGCAGGCCGCTGCCGTGGGTCGTTAGGGCCCGGGACGGCGCGCGCAGACCGGCCGGCGGGGCCGTCGGCAGGAGGGTCGCAAAAGCACGGACACCGCCTCGAGTCCCAGCGAGTTCTCCCCGAGCATCTCCAAAACCCGAACGCGTGAATATTCCAGAAAGTACTAGCTGTCCAATGGCAGACTAGTTAAAACCACATGGGGCGAAGCGAGCAGCCCTCCACAGTGATGGGTCGCCGCCCCGTCCAGCTGGGAGAGGAGGATGAAGGGGCATTCCGTGCAAAACATGGCGTCGCACGGGGCACGCTTCACCCCAGTCCCCACAACCTGCAGGCCGGTTCATGTTACCAGGTGTGGCCTGAATGTGCCATGATTCCACAAAAACCCGCCTGTGAAAACGGGCTTCCAAGTCGAGGACGCGGGAGTTGTCAAAAGCGATGCGGTGGTCGTTCACCTTGCTGTGCTCAGCTAACGCACTCCTTTGTCTATCGAGCTTGCGGACATCCTTCCTGTACTGTAGTAGCCTCTCTGGAAAGTTCTTTGTCTCACCCACGTACGACGCGTCACAATCTGAACAAGGAATGGAGTAAATAACACCTTGCGCTCTCTCCCTGGGCAGCGTGTCCTTCGGGCGCGGAAAGAAATGGCCAAGCGTGGAAATTGGCTTATGCGCTACACGTATTCCCTGCTCCGACCGCACACGTGCGAGCGCTTCGCTGGTGCCCTGAACGTAGGGAATGCACACACGTATGGGATTGGAAGGCGGCGGGTCAGTGTCCTTTCGAAGGGGTGGCGAGCAACTTTTTCAAGGAAGGCTTTTGAGTAGCCGTTCTTGACAAGGTCGCTTCTAACCACCTTTTCTTCATCTATCCGCTTATTCCCCGAAGAACAGACCCTCCGTGCACGGGTCAGCAGAGCCGACACCACCGCCGCTTTATGGTGGAAAGGATGGTTCGAACTATCGTCGAGATAGCGACCGGTGTGAGCCGGCTTTCGGTACACCGAGAACAGGAGCATACCATCCACCTTTCTCACGAGGACATCAAGAAACGGCAAGCAGTCGTTCTCTTTTCCTGTTCCACGGTGAACTGAATGGCCGACTCGATCGAGTTCAGGTGGGCAGTGAATGCGTCTACGGCCGAACTTATCTTCGGAGTGATGTTGGCCGACTGCAATGCTCTTCCTTCCACCGCTTCCATCACGAGGTTCGCTGTTGTGACAGACACAGACGCCCCCATTGCTGTACCAGTTCGCTGCTTATAGTACTCTCCGTTGACGGAGAAGTAGGTGCTGCTGAGACAAAAGTTCAGCCGGTGGCTCAGCTCATCGATCAGGCTTGTTCTTTCCCCGAGGTTCTTGTCACGCTCTAGTGCCTCCCGCGCTGGAGTCGCCGCCAGTTGAACGCGAACACTTGTGAAAAGGGAGACCACATCAAAGGATACAAGGCATTCATCCTCACAAACAGAAACCGGGGAGAGGAGTTAACAAAATGACTCCTGTTCTTTGCGTAGGTCGGCGTGTTTCCCACGAGAGGAGCCAAAGTCTTGTGCAGAAAACTTGACAGGGCTCGAAGTGGAGATGGGGAATCCACAATCGGCCTCAAGGGAACGCCGGGCTTATGGATCTTGGGGAGCCCGTAGAAGCCAGGCGCACTACCGTTTCTGCACATCACACGCAGGTGTAGAGCTCTGGCAACTGGGTGTTTCCCAACACATCTCCTAGCAGCTTGTTGAGGTCTCTTTGTGCCTGCGCTGTAGGTTCCTTCTGCAATTTGACGTAAGTGTCACTCTCAAGGTGGTTTTGCACTTTGCGGTCATAGTCTCGCCGGTCAAGGACGACGGTGGCATTCCCTTTGTCTGCGGGCAAGATGACAATGGCGGGGTGCTCGCGCAGCTCTTGTAGGGCGCGGTGATGAGGAAGGCCCAGCTGCCTCTTGTTTCAGATCACCCGGCACCCAGAGCCCCGCATGCGCAATACATGTTCAACTCAAGAACCATTGAAATAAAGCGTACCCACAGAACAACGTGCATTGTACGCTAACAAAACTTTACTTACAGTGTACTGGAGGAAAACAAAACAGAATGGTTCTCACCAGAGTACTTATCGTGCATTTGACAGCGATGGCCCGTCGATGGTCACTCACTCGCATAGTTCAAGGCGCCGACTGCGGCGCGTAGCCGTTCGGCGGGTTCCCCACGATGTTCACTGAAGCAGCACATTCCCTTAACAAGAGGCACCAGTAAACGGAACAGACGCACACAGCAGAAGCAACACTTCACTTGCAAGAAAAAATGCAGCTGAACTTCTTGAAGTTTGAACCCCAACGGCCGGAACACGCGCGAACATGAACTGCCGGCGAGCGACAACGGTTATAACCGCACTATTGTGGCCGTATTACCGCACCATGCTTTCTTTTACAAATGCTCTTACAAACTTGAAATCGTGAAATTGTAGATTAATATTGTTACAAAGCGTTCATGTTTGGTGCAAAAGAGCGCCATCCTTCACGTGACAGTGTTCGAAGGAAAGCGATGAAGACGACGATCTGGAACCGCTGGTGCTGTTGTTGTTGCTGCGCTGGTCTTCCATCTTGGCTCTAACGGCTGCTGCCTTGTATAAATCATCTCTAAATACATTTCTTTACCGCTCTTGCTAGTAAGCACTCTGTTCCTGCACGGGGCATTTTGGTCGAGGAGCTGGGTAGGACAACGGAGCTCCGCAGCGGCCAGCGTTTGGCTTGTTCCACAATGGCGGAAGAGGGCCAGGCTCCCGCTGCACCGGCTACGTCAACGATCGTCCTCACACACCCGAAAGACCCAGGCACGTTCTGTTGGACCGACAGTGTGGACATCGAAGACTGGTTGCCGTTGTACGAACGTGCAAGTAAGAGTAATCGCTGGGATGACACGATTATGTTGGCGAACATTTTATTGTACTTGCGAGGCACTGCAAAGGTGTGGTTTGAGAACCATGAAGACGAAATCGGCAGCTGAGATGCATGCAAGGAAATGATGCGTGCCCTATTGGGCAGGGCCGCTAGTAGAAAGACAGCGGCCAAGAAGGAACTGGCATCCCGCGCGCAAACATCGACGGAATCGTACCTGTCTTATATTCAGGTCGTGTTGGCCCTGCGCGGCAGAAATGACGATGACATGGTGGAGACTGAGAAGGTGGGCCATCTCTTAAAAGGCATAGCAGATGATGCTTTCAATCTGCTATATGCAAGGACTGTGACACTGCCGATGCCATCATCCAGGAGTGTAAGCGTTTCGAGGCCGCTAAAAGTCGACGTGTTGCCAATACGTTCACTGGTCTTCCGAACACGGCAGCAACATGGTTGTGCGAAGACCCACCTGCACCACATGTTATTTCCTGGGTGGTCCTTGTGCATGTGGCAAGTAAGAATGCAGTATGTACGAGCTACAGTACAGCTTTGAGATAGCTTTTCTGTTTCTCGGCAGAAAGTGTTCTCGTCTCGCTTTAATAATTGTTCTAAGAAGAGCACATGGTCAGCTTCGATGGAGTTATAACTTGTATAGCCATTTTCTATAGTAGTGTTTCATAATTAATGCTTCACTGGCTATTCCGCTTTATATATTCAGCGACCTTTTAGTTGGATTTAATGTTGCAAGTCGAGCACCGTGACTATGCGTTTCAAATTTTTTGTGCGCTTTCATAATGCTGCTGGCATGTCAGAGCATTCGGTGGCTCTGGTTTTCTTTGTTGTATGTTTTATGACCATTGCGTCTTATGTAATAACAAACACCCTCGGTTGGTCGATCAAATGTCACTCAGTGTCTCTTTATTAGCAAAACCAGTCTGGGT